>JXSR01S048189.1:0-14084 GCA_000969725.1 Ophiothrix spiculata
TACGATCCGCGTTGACAATTGAGGACCGTAGAGCTAAAAGGGGGTTAAGTCACAAAATCTTGAAAATTGAGTTGTGTCAATTTCCTGCTACAGAATTCTCATTTCTACATTCTGTAAAAGTAATGTAGTAATTTGATGATCAGAACATGCGTAAAAGTCACTGCGAAATACAGCAATAACATTCAAGACTACACAAATGATTTTATGTTTGTGCCATTTTCTCAGTTTGTACTCAATGTGACTTAACCCCCTTCTTGTTCTAGGGTCCTCAATTTTGAAGTCCCTGGAATAAAGTTTGCTCTGGTAATTGACCTTGATCTGCTCACTTAACCGGACATTGTTTACATATTTAATATATGGACAAAAGGTATGATCAAATGCTTTGCAAATTATCTCATTGACAGACTTTAATTTGAAATAGTTTACAAAATTGTAGGTGACAAAAAGAGTATCAAATTAGTCTTACTGCACAAACCTCATATCAAAGTAGGTGTAGGTTGTCTTCTTCAACGCTAAGTAGACACGGCCTTTTGTTTTTGCTTTCGCTGGCGTAAACACAAAAGGATTGTTTATTACGGATTGCATAGTGGGGATTATCTATAGTGAATAAATTCAGTAATTGTTCAATTATTTTATAGCAAAATATTTTACAAAAGCGTACTTAAACTTGTGACTTTTATTTATATTTGACATAAAAATTCGGCCGAAAGTATAATTTGATCCGGACCCAGATATTCAATAAAGAGTCACTTCTGTTGAACCGCGGATTACTGATTGAAATAAAACAAACCGTATGTTAAGTTCTTTTCATGAACTATCAAATGCAATCATTTTTTTCATACTCTCCGACTCTCCGTTAAAATCAAAAATTTCAAAGATAGACCACTTTTGTATGTCCCATAATGCATATTGAAAGTACCGTAAACGCTCAGATGACCATATTATTGCCTTCTGCGCAAATGACGTCATGCGCAGACGTAGTTATATGGTCGTTCGCGCAGAAATGCCCGTATTAGTGGTACTTTCAAGATAATGGGACATACAAAACTGGTGTATTGTAATTTTTTCTGTGATATGGGATAACCAGTGTCAAAAGTATCTGTCTTCTAATGTTAACTTCCAGGAACATGCATTACAACACCCTGTGGGAATGAGTTACCGATAGGCAGACCTGGATGGTTTACTCTTTACCAATAAAAGAGTTAAAAAATTCGGTCCGACGGCCAACATCTCTAAGCTGCGGTACTTTAATTGTCCAAAAGGCACGCGAGTTTGCCAAATTGTCCTGGATAATAGAGGAAACCATTGAGGAAATTGAACTTGAAGTTTTATCCTTATACAATCTTTAATCATAAGAGTGTCCCCATTGCTCTCGTAGCTTCTAGTACACAACAGAAGTATTGGCAAGGTCATTGTGATGGGCATTTTGAAAGAAATTGAAGTAGACGTTATATAAGTCTTTATCGTTTACCATAAGAATATTGAAACACGCTCTCGAATGTGATAAGAGTATTGTTTTCCTGCAGGATAAAGATATCAAACTCTGCAACATTACGTTTTTGGAAGTTAATTCGTGACTATGCGTTTCGTTAGAACCCAAACTTTTGACTTGAGGCAGCTATGTAATATCATGGGATTCTGTTATGTCATATTATTGGAGTTTTTAATATTTATGTTGCAAAGATTAGACAGTCAAAGGAAGCAAAGTATAAAACTACAGTTATGTTTTCAAGTATGAGTCAGGAAAGTCAGTCCATCTAATTTAGGAAAATGTATAACTATTCAACTCCTTCTCCTGCTTGTTGATCAATTGAGATTTTATTTTGAGGAAACATTAATTTCTTTATTTTGTCCGAACTGATTTAATGTTTTGCACAGTCCTTTTCTCGTGACCGGTATAAAGGATCCTTGATTATGACTAGAATAAGACTATTGATACTCTATTGAGTGAGTGAATGCTTCATAGATTTGTTATTATCTCAAATGGTTTGTTTCTAATAAAGATAAATTACTTGATTGTTTGATGTTCCTGAGTTCCTCTAATAATTGAACCAATATATAACCCTCAAAACGATCAAAATTCTGCTGTACTATATTTTGAACAGACCAAAAGGGCAACGCGGTTGTCTTCTTTCGGTTGAATTCTATATGTATTCCTAGAAAAATTTAAATTCAGACATAATTTCTTGTATACTATTGCCTGACCCATTTTTCTTTATATCACACAATGTCAAAAAATAAATCGTTTCTTATTTTTCTTTCTGTCTGAGAACATTGCCATAAGATGTGTTGAGACGATGATATTTATATTACCAAGCAGGACACACTGTGTGGTCCAATATGTTTCACATGAACCATATTTAGAGTTTAAAATAACGTAATTTAGTCAAATAAATCACTATAGTTCAAGTATTATTCATAGATGTCATATCTTACCCAATTAGATCATTTCAAAGTGCTAAATCTGTCTAATATTTTAAGTGTGACAATCGTGCAACGTTTGTGCTGCCATTTGGAATTTGCCCCGATTTCCCAAGTCACTTTGCAGAGGTTAGCTGAGTAATTGGCAACTTCCTTTTATAAGTCCAACAACCAGATGTAACAGTGCCTTTACTGTATGATGTGTGTATGGCACCAGACAAACTAAAGAAAAATCGAGTCAGTTGAGGGGCCCTGTGTGTGTGTTTCACCAGCTTCGTCTCTCACTTTTTATGTTGTAAAGGAGAGAGGTAGGCTGGTTTTTATGACTGGATATGGATTGAAATATGCCTGAAGACATCGTCTGACATTTAAAAATGTAGGAGTTCCGCCATTTTGAATAATGCAGGCGACACTCAGGAAAACCGTCCGGTGTAGCATCAGTCTCTTATGTACTTCACTGAGTTATGGCAGATGATTCTAAGCCGGCTTCATCAGAACACGAACAGCAGACGCCTCGACCAATCTCTATATATTCTACTGCCTCTTCATCAGGATCGTTCACCTCAGCATCGCCAGCTTTTTACGCCATCAGTTTTCTGTACCCTTCATCTGATTCATCAAGTTCATCATTTTCATTCTGTTCAACCACCTCACTCTCCACAAATTCATTCTCTTCTGACACTGACTCCATATGCTCCACGATGTCAACAGTCTCTTCCTCAAACGGAGACACGTCATTCAACACGCCACCCGATACAAGTACAGAAGATGCGACAGCGGCAGTGGATGTAGAAGAGGCTGGGCTGTACGCCAAACTTCGTCTCCAGGTCAGTGTATAATTCCGAGGGGCCCTTTAAAGGGGTAACACGGATTATACACACATGTGCAATACCCGGCCAACAGGGTCCTCATGGTTGAACTTTAACTCTTCATATCAAATGTTTTATTCTCTTTTCTTTTATCCTTTTACAGGAAAAGCAGAAGAAGGAAGCTTATGACTTGGCGAAGCTTGAGATGCTGACAGGGGGTTTCCTGGACACAGCCGCCCTGGAATCTAATGCAGCCCTCCTGGCACTTCTTCTTAAACAGGCAACAAATGATGGCTTCTTTTGGACGGTGGTGGCGCTTGTTATTGTAGCAGTGTGTCTCCAAGTCGCAATTGGTGTCATTCTAGCATTCAGGGTGAGTCACATACGCCTGCAAGTACATATGTGACGCGATCAGGGGGAATGAGTCTCTTGTCGGCAACCACATGTTACTGGACTTATGTAACTTTGTTTTGGTGAGCCTAATGGGCTAGTATTGATTTATTCAATGGGTTTAATACTCAATGACATGTGCACAATGAAGTATGTTCATCTTGAGGTCTGGATTAATCTGTTTAATGGATTGTTATTGATTTATTCAATGGATTTTTACACAAGGACATGTGCACAATGGACAATTCGTTGGTAATGACTGCGTGACTAACATTATAAAACCAGTAACATGTGGTTGCCGACAAGTGACTCATTCCCTCTGATCGCGTCACATATGTAAAAAGGCCATTCTTTTTCGAAATATCACAAATGTCACGAAACGTTGCATGCTTCTTTACTTGAACTTGAGCAGGTTTATCAGAAGCAGCATCATGTAAAAGATTTAAATACTGCTTTATAGATTTAACCCCAGTAGCTCAAACAAGTTGGCAAATATAGTGCAAGTCAGTGCTATTCTTATGATTTCGCTCTAGCGTGTTAAAATTTATCTATTATTGGCTATACAGGGTGGTTCAAAAACCTTAGAACCCAAGTTCAAGGCCACTTTTCTGATAGAAATTTCATTGGGAAGTGTGTTTTCAATTTTTTGGCGGGAAAATTTTGACACAACAAATATGTTTTTGGTCGCCATTTTGAAACGGTTTATTCGATTTTTGATTTGTTTCTTTGTTTTAGTTCTTTTGAAGTACTTTACCTGTGACCAGAGTTTTAACGTAAACATTCCTTCGCGAAAGCACTTTTTCGGTGTTGGGTCCATATGGACACCCCCCCCCCCCCTTGACCACTAACGGGCATATGGCAGACCTTGATCACTTAAGTATTAAGGCATCATTGGGGATATTATATAAACCATTTTTTTAAAGTTTGATGCAATTTGCATTATTAGGTCTCAAGATACAGTTCCGTATGTAAATCTTGCTTGGTTTCTCTCGGTTCTTGTCTTTGTCTTGGTTTTTGTCTTCAACCTGCTATGATTGATTTACACCACACATGTTGCTCTGCAGGTTGTATTACACAAGTTTACCCAATGAAAGTGATTTATACCCAAAATTAATTTGAAATAACAACAATGGAGCCCCAATTGCAGCTATTTATTTGACAGTAACATAATGGTGAAGTTCGAAGGCTTGGTTTATGTTCACATGATCGTTTGTTTATTTGTTTTTTTATTTCCATTTATTTATGGCCTCGGTTAGCTACTTTTCAACTGATTGGCTGGATTTGGTTTACCTGTGTCAGTTTTTGTGTCGATTGAACTTATGGCAAGAGAATAAAGCGAAGAGCTTTCAAAGAAACTGGTAAACCAAAACAGCGCATTGAAATACCTGCAACTCAATTGGGGAAAGTCCGTAACACACCGTACAATACAACAAATGCAAGTAACAGCTCCTGAATGCATAACAAATCAAAGTAAACACGAAGAAGACAAAAGTGAAGGAAAGCTCTCGTGGACAAGCCATTTTGAAGCAAGATTTACATCTTGAATATTTTTATCTTAAGATTTAGAATGGTAAATTGGTCAACCGATCTGCAAATATTTACCGGCTAGGCAAATGAACCCTAGATGACTAGTATATTTGAGACCAAATCTAGTGGTGTCATGTGTGTGTCCCTACCTAATTTAGGGTAAAAGTTCATCTAAGGTCATTTGAGGTCACTTGATTTGGGGTAAAATGTCATCTGGCCAATATAAACAGTCATATAGGGACCTCACCCTAACCCAAGCCGTTAATTGGCCAACCAGTAAATTGGCCAAACGGTATTTGACCCTATACAACCTTTGACTCCTAACTTGATAGGAGCGCATATATGAGCCCACTAGATTTTGACTTATAGTTAATTTAGGAGTCATTTGGGGTTATATAACTGGTTGGCCAAGCATATAAGATTTTTATCAAAATTGCATAGCATGAAGTAACAGCATGGAGGGTGCAAGTTCCCTCTTAATGCCAGGAATGGTTCCAAACATATCCCAGATCATACCTTTGAAAACTGAAGTTGATTCAAGTACAATTTCCATGTGTAAAATGAATTTGAACTTGGGTTCTAAGTTTTTTGAATCTGTATTTCCTGGTAAATGTTTGGTATTATGACTCTTTAGGTTTAGATAGGCTCATTTTATTGTTCTAAATGTTGTATAGCTATTGAAAAAAAAACCTGCATTCCATGATTTAAAAAATCTCATGCTACGTTTGTGACCACCCCAAAGAAAGACACATAGGCATCATTACATACATCACACAATTCCTAATAACATAAGATAGCTTATCAATTCAAATATTATTTCTTTTGCTAATACCTGAGATTTTGACTAATTTACACGAGAGAAAAAAAGAGTATTATATAAATACAGCTTGTCCAAGTATTAATGCAACGAGCAAATAAAAAATATTAAAAAATAGTTGCCAAAAGATTAAATCATAGTAATATATGTTTTTCAAAAGTAGAGTTATTACTCTACAACATGCTTTTTGTCCCGTTTCATTTTACCACTCCAGTCCAAAGATATGGAGAATTTAAAAAAGCCCTTTAAATCATCTTTGGTCCGATTTGTAAGGTCCAGCTAAAGAAATGCAAACTTGAAATGAAGAGAATTCTGCAAGCAACTGGAGGAGAATCAATCCAACTCAATTTTACCTGACCTGAACCTAACATTAAGTGATATTTTAAGTTCAGTTTTAAATTAAATAGGTCAAAATGTTCAATTAAAGTACGGATCTTCCTGATACTCTCATATTCCTTGACTCTGTTACTTTTGGTGCGAAAATCGGGTAGTTTAGGATACAATTTCTATCAAAAGGGTTGAAAAAAGGGATTCTAATGAAAGATGTCAACCAATAAAAAAGTCTTTAACCGAAACTGAAGACAAAGGATTTTAAGACCTAATGATTCATTTGGCCCGTCAAGGGGACGCAACAGGTTGACTAAACCAGACGCAACAATCATTAAATTGAGTCCTTATGTCATGAAATGGGTTCAAGGGATGCTTTTCCTAATCATGTGATGTTTTTAGCAATTTCCACTCAACGTGTGCCCAATGACGTCACCAGAGGTGAAACTTTACAGATTAACAAATCAGACCATCAAGATTTTTCCGGTCTTTACAAAATGTGCAATAACTTTTGATTCAGAGATCCAAATTAAACAAATCAAAATTCCTGTAAAAGCCAATGGTCCACTCTATAATTTTATTGAAACGTTTGCTCACCATTAGGCTCTGTTCTCTCAAAATAAAAGTTCAAAGTTCGTTGCGTTTTTATTGGGACACCCTGTAGTTCCCAATTTTGACTAACTTCGATCCCGTTAGATTTGAAAAGAGAAAAGTTCTCTCAGTTTTGATTGAGAATTTTGATCCCGTTAAATAAATAAATAAAAACAAAAGAATCTGGGTCAAAATGATGTGAATTTTCCTATCCGAACTTTATGTTTCAAAACTCCACCGAAACAGGTAACAATCTTTACATGTTTCGTTCTAGGCTTTACCGGATAACCCATGAAATTAACCTAATGTAAAGATATAGTTTGTTCGTAGATTTTTAAAGAAATTGTTTCATTTCAATTGGTTATCTAGAACAAAAGCTGTGCTCTATCAATTATTTGAATGTGATGGTTCAAACTATAGTTCTTATGAGCTAACAAATATTTGGTGCAACAAGCCTTTGTTATCTTATAATCTGATATTTAGTTGATGTCAAATGTTTTGTGATTTACAACACCAAACATCCGTTATTGATTAGAAGATTAGAAAGTCTTGTTGCACAAAATATTTGGTAGCTCAAAAGAACTATAAATTGACCCAATTTCACGTTGGTATATTTGTCTCAGGTTGTAAGTTCCTCTTGGATGTTACTCCGATCTCTGTGGTGCTATTGAGTAATGTCCTTGATTTGCTCACCCAATCGTGACAGCATTACGTTCTTTTTTCTATGCTGAAAATATGAATAAATTTGATAACTTTTCAAAGGGTGACACATTTTTTCTTTTATTTAGAAACAACCCTGCTGTATGGCCAAAATGATCATGAAATCGGACCAGATAAATTTGTATTCAAATATTTGATAAAGCATACAACTTTTATTCTTGCTGCTTTACATTTTGAATTTACAAAAAACGTTTCCATAATGCTATCACATACCAGATAGCTGACAAAAGGTCTAATGATAGAGGCTAGTTTTGGTTTGAGGACGAACTTGAAATTAGGAAAAACGTACGCATTTTGATACAAAATCTCTTGTTTGTACAAATTATTTACAGAAATTAGGAAGCCTCAATAGCCTTCATGATGTTTTTGTGTCAATATTTGATTAGATAACCGTGTTCTATTTATAGTAGGGGCCGTTACATTAATCACAACATCGCAACCTATGGAGATTTTGTCAAGTTTGTAAGGCTCCTTACTTGAAAGAGAAAATCAAATGGAATGTCTACCATCCTTTTATTTTGATATGTAGATATGGCAAGAGATGTTTTAATCACATCAGAATCACGAATTGCACCTTAAACATAAGTGAGCCTATTTTGATACGATTTCTTGTTGCTAGGAAGTGTGTCCCCAGATCCAATTATTTTTGGCATATTAAGCTCATACTTTATGACTATACGTGAGAATAGCAACAACTTTTTTTTGTAGCAACTTATCAAGACTTTAAAGGTAAACGTTTTTAACAGAACCCTAACCTGTTTGAAATGTGACTTTATTAGAAAGAACAAATGCACCTGTTTTGAAAAATGTTGAAATCCTGTGCCGCACAGACACAAACTTCATGTGACATAGACAAGTGTTAATCATTGAATACGTGTCATTGAATAAAGTTTGGTCCCAGGACATTTAGTTGCCATTGATACCTTCAAGATTAAGTTTCAAAATGTGACAAATCCCGATTGAAAACCCACCTTTGTCACAATATGATGTACTGAATGTTACAATTTGCTTACTACTTGCACAATATTCATCCAAACTCTTTTGACTTCATCAAAGTACTTCAAAATATGATTGGTATTAGATCTTTACGGTTCTACGTCTGTTGAAGAAATGCTTCCCATTCGCTCTAAAACGGCTTCACGGACTTCTCGTTCGAACCTTGTTCGCAAGGTGGGTTTGAACCACCTTTTTTCCTGGGCTAATATTATAACGTCCTCTACGTCAACAGAGTTTCCAGAAGTATTTACTGACATTCCATGTCAATTAAGACTTGACCCATCACTATCTCCAATCAATTCTACCAATATATACACTTTGCAGTGTCTTGATACAGTCCAAAGAGTTTGGATGAAAATTTGCAATAAGCAAAAAATTGCATTATTTTCCAGTATTTGATTTATAATATTTCAGTATCGTTTTGTAACACTACCTCATCAATCCCTCGCATTAATCTATACATTTTTATTTTCCTTTTTTTATTTTTCAGTTTCGATCAACATTGGACATGGAAGAAGGTGATTATAACCCAAGCAAAAAAGGCGGTTGTTTTGACAGATTAGATGCCTCATGCTGGTGTAGTCCCAAGGTCCTCTTGTTCTTCGCTGCTGTGTTACTTATGGTGCTCAATGTTGTCAATATGTTTATTATTGCCTTTGCGGGTCAGGTTAGTGATCAGGAGGAAACAGCGGCGGAAGCTGGAACTCTGGAAGTGCAATAAAATGCAAATCTATACTTGGGCCCGACTGTTCTTTCTGGGATTCGCCACACAATTCAAGTACCATGGTCAATGATTGTTTCACATGAGTATATATTCAATATGCTCTTTGCATATGAGAAAACTGAGAATTAACTCTTAACATCTGAAACATAGATAACAATCATTACATCATCGACCAATTCAGTGCAAAATGTATATACATGTATGACATTCTTAATATAAGAACGGAGTTCGTCAACAGAAAGAATATGGAACTTGATGGCATATTCCAATGCATTTACCCTTGGATTTTTGTTGCAGCTGAACGAATATTTGGATAATCATTTATAGGATGATGAACATCATTATAAATTTCTGAACTTAGACCAACTATGATGTTGTTGTTTAAGGTGGAAATGTAAAGCACCTAATGTGATTGAAATCCAGCTATAGACGTTTATTTTGCAAGACTGCAACAAGAGATTTTGTATTCTGTTTGCTTCAGGAAATTTAGGAATTTAAGAAACTGTGCCCGGGGGGGGGGTCTTAAAAAAAATGTACGGGTATGATCAAAGTAGACTTCAGAATTTTTACCATCTCTAAACCTCAAAAAGCGTGATTTTTTGACCCATTTCTATACCATTTTGCTAGAAAAAGCACCCAATTTAGGGCAAATTGGGTGCTTTGGGTCTTTGACAAAAACCCACCCATTAATAAACCAAAATTACGAAAATGCACCCCAAAACCTTTTTAGCACCCCCGTATACCATTTGTTAGTAAGAACCCCCCCCCCGGGGAAACTGTGTATAATAGAAAATGTTTGTAAACGTATCAAGAGAGTATTACACTTGTGGAATATAGTGACTGTGTGTAAATATTGTAAATATTGCTATATATAAAGAACTGATATGAGATTTGAATACGTTTACATGTTTTATTAATTATTTCCCACGACACATAGAAGAAAATGAGCAACATAACAGAGCCACTAAACACCAGTTTCACAAGAGGCAATAGACAAGGTTGTGTCATTTCACCTTAAAAGTATTCCTAATCTGTACTGAATGTTTGTGCACATTGGTCTTGTCTACCATGATTTGAACAGATCGTAAGAAATTGTTTATTGCTGTTGGAAAAAATGAATCTTGTTTCTCAAATTGATGTAACAATAAATTGTGCAATTATAGTTTACCTCATTCAAACACGGGTTTCATGGTAACACCTAGTTACACCAATGTTTATCTGAAGCATGTCTGTCAGTTTTATTGGGTCCATAGTGAAATGGAATTACAACATCCACTATCTTTAGCACCGACTATTTTGTTATAAAATATGCTTAGGATATGTAATTTTAACCTACTTTCATTTGATCTATTAACCCTAACACTTTTAAGCACCTCCTCGTTTAAAAACTACAGACTGAAAAACTATCTCCTCAGAAATGTACATTTTAAAAATGGGTGGTTTTCCCCCAAGAATCGAACCGGACAGCTCGCATCCCGATCCAACATTCACTGATGCAAGCCAACGGGTATACGCTGCCCTGGTAGCGTTTTCGTGATTATAGCTAACTCCGGTCTGTGACGTATTTAGACTTAACGCGATTTTCTTGATTTTGTTTGTGAGGCTAGGTGGTGTTAAACGAGTTACTCAAAGTAGATGTCCTTGAGTTTCAATAATATCATTATTAAGAGTCGACCAAATAACGCACGCTATGTTTTAAGAGTTAAATTACGCCTTTGATATGACTCAAAACATCGTATCTCGCGGCTGTGTTCGTGTGTTAGATCATGTCTGCGTGAGATCATGCGCAAATTGCTTATTGTGACTCGCTCACAGCGACAGTATCGCTTTCATGATCAGTCGATGTATTGAACGAGATGTATCTTTCCCACAAAACTATATAATCCCTAGTAAAAGTCGAGTACAAAAATGGTGCACATTTGGAACACAATAGTACAGTTTTAGTACAAATATAGTACTAAATTTGTGTACTATAAATGTACTCAAATTGTACTAAAATGATGTTCCAAATGTGCACCTTTGGAATGTTGTACTATTTTTGTACTCGATTTTTACTAGGGATACTATGAGAAACAATTTATGGCTGCCATTTTTGAATATCAATGAGTTCATGATAGTAACATTGCATAATGAATTGCTAGTATATGCACTTGAAATACAAAGTCTCACCTCTTTTCATACCATTTTCTAATGAATTTTTTAAATTGTAAATATTTTATAACCTGTTATCGTAGTTTATCGTTAAGTTTTTTTGAGTCTTGCATGAGAAGGGATACCTACACTGTATTTTTAAATGTACAACAATATGTATTCTATGTATGTTTGAACGTGTGCAATGTACATATTTTATGCAAGATAATGACTATAATTTGTAAAAATGTCTTCCAAATGAAAAACTAATGAAAATTGAGTAGCCACTAAATCATGATTGTCAATAACTTAGTTATTTTGTAATTAAGTTCCGATGACTTTTGCTTTGTTCGGTATTGCATTCATATGTTTACATAGTGAGGTTCATGGCAGAGTTCTTAGAATGATTTAGACAGCTGGTAAGAACTCCGCTATGAATTGAGCTTTATCAATATTGGTGTGCAGAAATGGAATAAATTTTATTGTAAATATGTAATTCTGTTGATTCCACGTTGTTTTCTTTACAATGCTCAAGTGTTTTTTCTAGAAGTATAGAATAACCGTTTCAAAAGAAGAGGGTGCAAATCAAGTTGGGTAAAAGGAGATGTGATACTTTTCACAAGTCCCCTTTATTCATGGTCCTAAGACTCTTAGGTCCGTTTGCACAAAGGAGGACTAGCTTAGTCACGGACTAAGTGAAATTTGAAATTGTGGAATATCGCACATTTTGGAAAAAAATCTAGCGATAATTTAAGTTCATGTTTAAAGATTTAAACTTAAACTTTTACTATATGATTAATTTGTCTGTTTTAAAACATTTCAATTATTTTTAGAACACATAAATGGTTTAGTCTGGGACTAACCTAGTTAGTCCTGGACTAAACCAATTTTTGTTCTTTTTGACCAAAAATGCCATTGTTCCAAAACAGAGAAATGATCTAATTATAGTCATTTCAACATACAGGGTGTCCAAATAAAAACGCAACAACCTTTGAACTTTTATTTTGAGAAAACAGAGCTCACTGGTGAGCAAACGTTACAATAATATTATAGAGTAGACCATTGGCTTTTACAGGATTTTTGTTTCGTTTAATTTGGATCTCTGAATCAAAAGTTATTGCACAATGAAAATTCTTAATGGTCTGATTTGTTAATCTGTAACGATTCACCTCTGGTGACGTCATTGAGCACACGTTGAATGGAAATTGCTAAAAATATCACATGATTAGGAGAAGCTCCCTTGAACCCATTTTATGACATAAGGGCTCAATTTCATGATGTTATGCTAATATTAAGCAGGTTATTGCGTCTGGTTTAGTCACCCTGTTGCGTCCCCTTAAAAATGAACTTAAAAATCACTTAATGTTAGGTAGAGGTCAGGTAAGATTGGTTTGGATTGATTGTGCTCTAGTTGGTTGCAGAATTCTCTTCATTTCAAGTTTGCATTTCTTTAGCTGGAAGTCTAAACCTACAAATCAGACCAAAGCAGATTTAAAGGGCTTTCTTAAATTCTTCATATCTTTGGACTGGAGTGGTAAAATGAAACGTGACAAAAAGCATGTTGTAGAGTAATTGCCCCACTTTTGAAAAACATGTTACTATGAATTAATCTTTTGTCAACTATTTTTTAATATTATTTATTTGCTCGTTGCATTAATATTGGGACAAGCTGTATATGCAAGGACATAAATTATTACAGATTCCAAGAAATGCGTTATTTCTCAAAAACTCAAATTTCACTTTGTCCGGGACTAAGTTAGTCCTGCTTTGTGCATACGGACCTCAAGTTCTAGTTGTCAAAGTCCGGGAGAAAAACCCATATCAAAACCGTAAGCCCTGATATTAGTGCCAACCCTTGTCTTACCAAGGTATTTTTTGTAACGTTTGTTATCTACATTTGAGGCATGTAAACTTGAAATTGACATGCCTAAAGGTTAGTTGCTTTGTATCATAGTATAGGTAGGATCTTGTCTTTCCCTTGATTCCAAAATCAGCAAGGACATTACGTAATTATGACGTCATAAGTACTTCCAAATAAGAAAATCATGAGTTTTAGCAAAAATGGGCCACCAAATCACGGGTTTTGCCGAGTTCCAAATATCCGAAATTTACCCAGTCTTTTATTATAAAGTAGAGGTGGTCAATGTATTCCCACATTACAGCTGAGTGAAACATTTTATTCAGTCCAGTGTATTTTCGACATAAGTCAAATAAATATGTATATTTTTCAATATTTTCAAACTATATAGTAAAATCTGAAATCCTGCAAATTTTTAAATTTTAATTGAAAATCGCGCAGCGTCAAATCTTGTCCAATATGAAAGGAGCGGGGACACTATAGTCAATCAGACTTACTCCCAGGGAACTTATTATATTTTTCGGGATCTGTTACTCTTTCATTGAAAGTAGGTCCCCACTGTGCGGTTAACACCTGCAGGCTCAGTCCAGTGAAAACTGAACCATTTTGATTTTAAGCAAAAAATCAGCTTTTTTATTCGACCATAGAGCAGTTTATTCAGTCATACGTTTGTTACTCGGTACGTGAAAAGTATTTTCTATTCAGAAATTTTGCATTTTTCTATCCGTGCATGAATGGGCACATGTTTTAACCCTCGTCTACCCAGGGGGGGGG
>JXSR01S048191.1:10967-37654 GCA_000969725.1 Ophiothrix spiculata
TTAGGTGAATATTTTTATGAGGTATTAAATTAAATTTACAATGGATTGCTAAATTTTCAAAAAAAATGTTATTCTTTGTACCAGTACTAATGATAATTTAATCATGAGCTGATAAAAAGAACAGATATGAAACAATAATGTAAATTAAATTTCCATTAATTATACTTCAGCATGGTAGATTTTATGCCAGAGAAATTTAGGCAAGTAAGCTTACTGTTAAGCTTTCATCTAGCATGAAATCTACCAAGCTACAAATGAAGCTCTTTGATGTAAAAAACATCAGCTTAAAATTTAAAATTCAGATTTATTACGGGAACATTTTTAAGAGTATCAATGCATAAGATTCTTAGTGATTTGAATTAAATTGCCTTAATAAAGCATCCTATATACTTGGTTTGGTACAAAGTTTTCTGCTCTTGTCCAAAGTGGTATTTGTAATTGTGAAGGTGCATAAAAAGAGAAAACTAACATAATGTATATCATACAAAATGGCTGATACTATATAAATGTTACTGGCGTTGGTAAGCGTATAAAGCTCAAGACAAAAGGTAATGCAATGCCAATAATTTTTACCGCAAAAGACACAGCACAGGGTTAGAACTTTACGAGAACCATTGTTAAAATTTCCCTTGTCAATATTAAAGGAGCATGGTCCGATTGGTCCAACTTTTTTTCAAACTTTTCAAGATTTTGGTACCAAAATACTAAAATATTGCTCATATTTTTCTCATAACCTCTGTGAAATTTTTCAGATTAGTTATGTTCCGTTTTGGAGATATATATGAAAATGTGTCTAATTATCGCAACCACAATTAATCTTACACAGTAGCAAATAGCCAGCTCCAAAACACAAAATTTGCCATAAAATGTAAACGGTTTGACCGATTCAGCTGAAATTTGGAACTAAAAACCTCTTTAGTGGTCATCTTTCATATGACACTGAAAACAAAATTTTGAAAAATTAGACCAAGCTTCTTTAAGTTTTTTCATGTAATGTTATATTGGGATTTTTAGGTATCCTAATTGGTTGAAGATTTACCGGTAAACCCATGCAAAATGGACATATCAGGGCAATACAATACATAATTAGTATGTTTTCATTTGTCAGCCGGGAGATAATTAATTGACCTTAACGTGTACCAAGAAAATGTGTGTTCATGCAAAGTATGTCGCATATTTAGTATGCTTTTATCTGCATATGATACAAAATGTAGTCAAAAAGGAATTAAACTAAGGAGTGTAAATCCAGGTGAATGTGCATCTCCGTAAGTCGTTTTGCAGAAGACTGTGGCTACACGGGCGTCAGATCCGGATCTGCTGTACAGCACACTGTGTACATGCGTATCAGATCCTGATCTCGGAGATGCGCATGCATCTGGATCTGCGCTCCTTGTAGATTACCCCAATATGAAAAAATATACTTTTGCGTAAACTTGGTAATACATCCTTTATTTTCACATTTCAATGGCACTTTTGTGGGAACCAAAACTGGTTTAAAAAATACATCAATTTTTGCATTCAGATCATCCAATGAAGAAAAATAATGAAAAGTAGCTTTAAAAAGATAGTGGATCTTGACACTAAGTTGTAGGTGTCAGGTATCAAAACTTTGTCTTTCTTTGTTGGTGGTGATAAAACTAGATTATTTTTCCACCAGTTGCACATGTACTGTTTAAAAAGAGGATTTTTTTCATTTGTATATTTTTATGACTACTAAGTAGATCAAAAAAATATCTTTTAACTTTGTTTAAAGATATATCTCGGACTTCATATTATATACATATGTATCTCAAAAAGTACTTTAAACTCAAAAGTCCAAGGGCATCTTTGCATCTAATCAGGGATCAAGATATACTTTGTACATTTGTTTTCATGTTATTTATTTCAACAACTGTGCAGTTTTCTTTCTAGTGCAGCGGAGCCTACTCTGGCAAGGATATTGTTTATAATCGATACCAAAACTCAAATTAAAGGGGCATTGGACAAGTTCAGCATCATCTCCAAATTTTTCCCCATGCTTTTTGAGATTTTTGCATCATTTGAAGTATCAGCAGTAATAATGAGAGTATGCAAAGTTTCAAAGTCAAATTCAAACCCTTTATATCAAAATGGTTAGATATTCTTTTATTTCTAATTATCGTTGTCGACAACGATAAATACTGCCCTCTATAGTTGAATTTTTAAAATTGGCCTTTTTGGGAGATCTAATGCAATATTCAAACTTCTTTTGATTTCTGCAATCTATGATGTGAACGGAATGTTTTACAAACAAATCTTTATATATAGCTTCAATAAATACATTTAGAGAATAGCCTCATACCCAAGATCAAAAACAAAATAAAATTGAAATTTTTGACTTTCTTAAGGTTTTGATCAAAATGTTCCCGATATTTATTAATTAAGTGTTATTGTCTAGCATGTGAAGAAATTTTGTCCAATGCCCCTTTAATAATCTCATAGTTTTGTGAAGTCTATACTAGTATCTTACTTTTGTATGAGCCCTACAAAATAATTTGTCATGTGAGTGCAAGAAAGTCGTATCTGCAATGGCTGCCCTAAAGTTATATTTATTTAATACCTTGTCACAAGAATGTGAAAATCCCTCAAATTTGCAATGTCTTGTCTCAGTGGTTCTTGAAATGGTTCTTCAGGTGACACCGTCCCCTGAAGAACCATTTCAAAATCCACTGACCCGAGACTGGAGATTATTAGGGATGGTATTGGCAAGCATTTGCATTGTCGACAAAGCCCCCAAAATCAGGGTTGGCTCTTTGCCGGTTAAAACCAGTTTTTGCCGGCAGCGACAAAACTAGTTTTAGCCAGTTAAAAGCCAACCCTGATGTCAGTGACTCTTAACATTATTCATGTGACACTGTCACCTGAAGAACCATTTCAAGAGCCACTGACATCAGGGTTGGCTTTAGCTGGCTAAAACAAGTTTTTGCCGGAAGCGGCAAAAACTAGTTTTAGCCGGAAGCGGCAAAAACTAGTTTTAGCCGGGAAAAAGCCAACCCTGCCCAAAATCCAGCGACCGACGTTGACACTGTCGACAATAAGTTTTGTCAATGCAATCAAGAGGATTGAAATTATAACTTCCTTCGACAAATAAACAGGCGTGTCGACATCAAGTGAAATTGGTTTTGTCGACAAAAGGCTTGTCGATACCAGCCTTAGAGATTATACAGTGTGCAATCCAAATTTATGACAAATGGCAGCTATTGCTGATACGACTTTCTTGCACTCGCTCGACGAAATATGCCATGATGTTAGATATTGTTATGAAACATCATTTTCTTCCGAGTAGAAACACGCTTTTCGTTAATCACATGCTTTTCGTTATTCACACATTTTTCATTAATTACACATTACATAATTCAACAACATTTGTGCCAGCTTCTCCACAGTACAATTATCTCATAGGTGCTATATAATATATGTTGTGTACTAAATAGAACTCTAGGTTCAGGGTCTATGTTCAGATTGGTTAATGGAGTAGATTTTATTCTATCACAATTTCTGGGTGTCAATGCGCCGAAAGTGCAAAATTTGGTGCAAAAACTGCTAGGAGTGCCGCTGGTATAAGCGATTCTGAAATACAAAATTGCCCATGAAATCAAAAAGTTTTGACCGATTCAGCTTAAATTTGAAACTTACATCTCCTTAGTGGTTATCTTTCATATGACACTTCTAAATTTTGAAAAATTGAATATGTCAGAATAAGAACATCCCAACTCCAATAGCTCCCTTCTGTTAAGTTATGTAAAATATAAATACATATAAATCTCTGAAAATGCTTTCAAATCACTAGAAAGCATTTCCATGTCTTTATCCCAATCATAGTGTCACATTTGACCTTGTAGTTGACTTTGTTAGATAATTTTCCCAGCATATAGTTGCAGAGGGGAGCTCATCGAGTTGGGATGTTCTTGTAATGGCTGTTTAAATATAGCAACTATGTACTATAACAATTATCTACAAGGTCAAATGTGACAATATGATTAGGATATTGACATGGAAATGCTATTTTTAGTGATGTGAAAGCATTTTTAGAAATTTGTATGCATTTATATTTTATAAATATAATTAACAGAAGGCAGCTCATGGAGTTGGGATGTTCTTATTCTTACGTATTCAATTAGACCAAGCTCCTTTAAAGTAACTGAACATCTGTTTGGGACAAAACAGAACCAATCCTTAAATTGGCATAATCAAAACATTAGCACAAAATTGAATATTTAAAAAGGAATGCTTTTATGCCCAAGTTTACGCCATTCTTAAAAACCAATCACCATGAGAAAAATTCTGAATGAAAAGGTAATCATTAAAATGCAATGGCTAGAAGGAGGGCATGAATATTAATAACATATGACGTCACTGATATATCGGGATTATAAATATAATCATAAGCTTTATTAGGGTTAGGGTTAGGGTAGGGTTAGGGCATGTTTAGGGTCGGATCATGATTAGTGAGTTAGGGTCGGGTGGCCAGTAACTGAGTTAGGGTCGGGTCCCCTTTTTCGATTTAGGGTCGGGTTCCTCGGTTACTGAGTTAGAGTCGGGTCCCCGCCGGTGATTGCCTAAAATACGAAGGGACCAGACAATAATTCCAACACAGTAGCCTATGGCGAATTTCAAAATGCTGAAAAGCTTGTAACTTGAAAACGAATGGTCGGAATTAAGTGAAATTTTTAGTTTATGTTGGACTCTTCTTTTTATTTAGCTAGAAAAAAGGCAAGGTTTTTGTCACATCAAAATCATCAATTGCACGTTTAACTCTTTCAGACCTGCAAGCACTTGATACGAAAAGGTATATTATAGGGCCATCATCAATTTGTCTTAAAAAATAATTCTTTGATATACGACTATAAGCTATCATAAGTGAGGGGGCGAACAAATATGACGGATTGTGAAAATTGTATTCCTGAGTGAAAGAGTTAAGCTTGTCAGGGGCACAATTCTTATTTTTTTGTTTATTTCCTGTTTCTTTTTCTATCAAATAGACTGTATTTGTATATACCATAAATCATACATGTAAAAACTTTGTATACAGTAGTCTTCAGTTTTCAGTTTGTACAGAATTTAAATTTTGATTATACCTGGTATATAATGAATGTGCATATTTAGGCTGTTTTCTGCCTCAAGAAGTACTGCAGAGAATTAAATTAATAAATAAAATATTGCTAAAACTGTGTATAGTGGGTTTTTATATTTATGTCACTTTTTTAAAAGTTTTAAAAGTACGCCAACTGTTCATTTTGTTCCGAGAGGTTATATGAGTGGTGCTCAGGCAAAATGAGCGGAAAGTTGCGATTAAAGATTTTGAATAAATGGCTGCTGAAGTAATGTGAAAAGATCAAATTTTGTTTTTTTACATAAAACGCATTAATACATAAGTGTGAAATTATACCTTTCGTTTTGAAGGTCAATTATGCCGGGAAGTGCAATTATTCACGGGTAATTGGTCGTGTTTTGCAATCATACACTACAGTAATCAGCAGGTAATCAGTAACTTTAAAATCGATTTGCAACAATTTTTTACTTCCACATTTTGAGTGGACTTCCTTGTATTTCGATCTCTAAATGAAGATTGTAGGAAAAAAGTATGACATATTATATATCATTCAAAAGCTGAGGGTAATAGAATTAAAATATGTCATTAACTCAAAATTATTTGAAAATCACAACTTTCCGCTCATTTTGACAGAGCACCACTCATGCATTACCTCATCAATTCAAAAGAAATTTAACATTATGATACCAAATTGGTATCATACTATAATTTGGTATCATACTATAATTTAAAAAGTCTACTCTCTTATGATGAAAAAATATAATTGTAATATTTTCAGCTTTTAAGTTGAGAAATATTGACAGTAGAATAAGTTAGGCCATATTACTTGACTTAGGCTTGACATCCAAAGACATTCGCTCGCCTGAGAGACATTTGCTAGCAATGGTTGTTCAGACTTTTTTGCTCAACAGACCTTTTCAAAACATGACTATCCGAGAATTTCCGAAGCTGATTTTACACTTTCCGGCAATTGTCGAAAGAAAAAGTGACTCTTCAACACAATAACCAGAATTTTAAGTTCGCGTTCTCATTAATAGGTTGCGTACGAATTCGAACTTGGAATTAGCGTCAGCACTACAGAGTCACTTTCAGTTTAATCGCCCTGATGCAACTTCAAATCTTAAGCTTAATCAGCGCAGATCAGCCGATTTCAAATGGAAATTTCACTCTTTATGTCGGTGAGCTTATGGTACCATCGGCCAAAAGTTATTCAGAATGAGTTTATCTAATATTGTATGGGTCTGGTTCTATTTATTTTTCACTTTTATTGCACTGAAATGCGAGTGATTTTTCGGATTTTTGTTGTTGACAAAATCGTGCATACTAATGAGCTTACACATGATTGGTTGAAAAAATGGCCATGTGATCAATGTTCCGGAGATTTCTGAATGGATTTTGAAAATGTCTACTGGAGTGTGTATGTTGCCTACTATCCACAAATATTGTAAAACTTAATGAGAGCAAATATTTCTTCTCGTCAGAGCAAAGTGTTTTTGGGAGATGTTGGAGGTTAAAAGTGTAAGCAAATGTCTGGATGTGCATGAAGCTCGATTTTTATTGCTCACCAAAGTTATCTGTAGCTGTTATCTCTGATAAAAATTCAATGTTGGACATTTTTGTCCTGTCATTTATCCAAGCACCAAACAGTTTCTGCAAGGAGGATGAATAGTTTGGTAATTTATAACAAACGACAACCTTGTGGAGAAGTTCCCCCACTCAGCTTTAAATCAGCTCTTTGATTGACATCCAAACAAGGAAATAGATATGGATTTCTGTAAATCTACCTCAATTCATGACTTGGAATTAGAGAATAAAAAATACAATTTATTGTTTTCCTGTCATCTATTATCTCATAATGTATGTACTTTGAGTAACGTCCATTACGAATAAATAATGTACGCCCAAAGTCGCCCATCCATTATGAGACGATAGATGACAGGCAAAACAAAAAATTATATCTTTTATTCTCATTCTTAGTCACAGATTTGAGTGATTTGTAAACCAAGAAATTTATTGCAAAAAAAACAACAACCCAATAAACATCTTTGGAAAAATGTATACACCCCTATTCAAACATGAACTATTCTAAATCCAACAAAGCTGTTCTTGTCGGATGTATGCTCATATGTCGGATATATGCGCCGTGATTTTCAACGAGCGACTCCACTGCGTTTGATGCTGAACGTATTGTCATATTATGGATAGCCAAAATTTCTTATAGGTAGTAAAATCACACTCAGTGACTAAGAATATATGTCAGTGTATTCCATAGACCATTAAAATTGACATACAAAATAGCTCATGTGAACAGAGCTAAATTGTCTTATTATTTTGAACGAAGTTGAGCAATATACAGGTTTTTAAATCTGAACACATGTTATCTTCTATAAAAAAAATAGAACCTTGAGTAATATGCACTTAAAGTGACCCAGATAAAAAAATCCCCTACAATTCAAATTGATGGGCACACGGATTATTATTTTTCACTGCACAGTGAAGTGCTGTGTTAACTTTACACAAGCAGCTTTTGTAATTGGTCCCCATTTTGGCCAAAAAATGTAAATCTGTATGTTCAAAAGAGGTTTAGGGGTTGGACCTGGTTTAAAGTTAGTCCTAGTTTAAGTCAAATTTTGAATCACAGCTAAATATATTTTCCTTGACCAATATTGTCAACTTGTTTTGTAAAAGGTATAGTTTAATCTTTAATTTTAAAAGTTGTTGTATTTCAAAAATGCTACCAGTACCAAAGGTCCTTTTATGGCAGTACTAATTTTGACTTGGACCCTCTCAGGTCTAAATTTTAAACCTAGTTTGGTCAAACAGAACTAAGGCTCTTTAAAAAAAGTAGATTTCCATTTATTTTATCTAAAATATCAAGGATGATTTCAGACTAGCCCGTCACTTTTCTAGGGGGCACTTATTATAGATTAATGAATGCGCATGAAATGAGACAAAATCAATGCACGCGCGGTCAATTTTGATGCGTCCAATTCACAAGGCCCGTAGCCTAGGGGCCGAGTGCATTGGACAGCAAACAAAATTTAGTGCAAGTGCATTGATTTTGTCTCATTTTACAAGAATGGAATGCAAATTTTTTAATCTAATTCATACACGACAGAAAAATAATATTGTATCTTTTGTGAAAAGAAATAAGGCCTTGAATATGACCATCAAAATCCAAAACGTCTATAAACCCGACAAAAACAATGAAACATTCATACGCACCAAACGCCCGCCACGCAAACCGCAACAAGCTCAGTGCATTCTTCTGAAGATCCACTGCACTCCGCGTACTTTATATTCCTGCGTTCTGATTGGCTAGGCGACACGCGGAGTGTATGAATACTAGTCTTATACTATCAGAATGACTTCATGGAAGGACATGTTGCATTATTTATCATGGTTCACATTGTTTTGTTTTTTTGCCCTTGAAGGGTTTAATAAAATTATGGTATAATATAATGCAAAGATGTGTGTCATGGATCTCGCCGGAAGTCGAAGGATGATGATGATGATAATATAATATACGTATGATTAGTTTTGTGTCTTTTGTTTATGGCTCATTATTGGTAAGTTATTATCCATTTGTAAAATCACTGCTCAGAGTGGTTAATTGAATACAACAAAATCTTAGACTGTGCTCCTGTCAAACGCCAATGTACTGGACAAAGTTGGTGTTACGGGTTGACCACCCTTTACGTGGTTTAGCCAATAATATTATTAGCAGAAATGTGTGTATGTCCATTGATGGTCTATTGATGTGTTACAGTGCCATTAGGGTCAATTTTGAAAAAAAAAGGCATATTATCTATCCCAGGGGTCAAGATCAAAATTCCAACATTAAAACCCAACCAGCCGTACGTTTTCAGTATCAGGAGTCATTATGGACAAATAAACAATATTTACTCATTCATTTGTTTGAAATCAGCTTATCATTACACATTGTAATATTTGTTTGTTTGTTCAAGTTGGTACGTAACGGACACATGGGTGTTCATGACAGTCGTAGAATGTCAGGCCTATGCAAAAATCACAAGCCTGGACAGTCCATAATGGTATAACACCATGCGTGTCACTCCCAATCCAAGTTAACAAATGGTGTACAATTTTAGGCAAAAAAAAAAATTGTTGTATTGGAGTAATAAGAAATTTTCAAATAGGGTAGGGCGGGTGGCTTTTTTTTTTGCCTTTAACCATGTTTACCGACACGCTGTAGCTGGGCATGGGGGCAGCCATTTTGGAGTTGTCAAGGCAAGAAATGGATCTTGACCAACTCCCCTGAAATCACTATATTCAACTCCACAGGTTTATTCCGTCACAGCGAGGAAACTTGGTCAAGATCCATCTCGTTGCGTTGTCAAATTGTTGTGTTTACGTTTCCTTTTTCAAAGGAGCACCGCGTGGCATTTCAAGGGAGACTGGACGGTGATTTTTAGCAGTTTTTTCCTTTTTCTTTATTTTGTTCTTTTTTTTCTTCATTTGTTCTTTTTCTTTCTTTCCCCCTTTTTTGAAATGTTTAGGGTAGGGTTTTTTTAGGGTCAGACTGGTTACTCCAATACAACAAAAAAAACTTTGGCCTTACTCGGCTCATTATTATAGGCCTAAAAAAGATTACTTGTTTGGCGTAACATAAAAAAAATAACTAGGGTAGGTGGTCAGGTCTTTTTTTTAGCTTTTGACTTTGAAATTAATACTAAATAACTACGGGGTACACAGATTAATAGAGTAACAGTATTTTATGTTCACAACTTTCATTTTTATAACAAACTGGACTTTTAAGTAGCCTGAAAGTGAAACGTGTGAAACACAGAAAAAAAGCCTTAAAAAGGGTCAAAGGTTGGCACCAAAAATAGAGTCGGTCGGGTTACGCCAAACAAACAATTTTTTAGGCCTTAGCCCTTACTTCATTAGAAAAAAAATGGAAATTCTAATCACATAATCAATCAATCAATGATACAAGTACTTGCATGATAACATGCATACCCCATGAAGGAGTATGTTTTAAATCAAAAACAAAATACAGTTCTTTGTAATGTTTTCTGATTAAATTTTCTCAAAAAACAAATTCAAACACAAGTACTTAAATTTCACATCTTGTTCTTTCCATAATTGTTAAAGTATTTTTTGTGCTAATAATACCATAATTCATAAAGTGCATAATGGCATACAAGTCTTTATGAAAGAATAAAATTTAATGTTTTATTTCTTTTCATAATAGAAATTGTTGATCACAATTACTTAAATTTCAGAATATATTGTTGTCTCTAATAAACCCTTTAGACATTGCACTTTTTCAGAACAGTGCACCAATTTGATATGTAATAAGTTTTAAAATAAGGCAACTTACTGTTATCTGGTCATAATTTAAGTCACAATAACACAGAAGTAATATACTCTATAAAACATTCAAGTATAAAGTGAGCAATCAGACTCTGTTACAAGATCCACAGCACATCCCTTGTATTTTACAACATTATGAACTAGGGTTTTCGTGTTGTGTAAGAGACTACGAATAATTGATTAGGATTGATAAGACCAAATCACTGCATATTGATATATTTTTTGCATGAATCTTTCATTATTTTGGTATTATTTTTGGCTGATTTTGTTGCTACCACATGGACAAACATTGAACATAAGTTCATATGAATATTCAGCAAGATGATTACGTTATTATGATTCGAAAAATAGGGACTACTTTATTTCCAGGAATGGTCATATTGGTTTATGTGCGTTAATCGGTTGCTTACTTTATACTTCAAGGTTTATGGAGAAAAGTGAAAGGTTTTGCTTACTCTTCTCCTGCTACTCATGAGTAACCAATTAGCTAAGTAACATAAGAAAATGCTCTGAAATTGATTTTTTTTAATGCATTGCTTGGGAATTTTAGGCTGCGCTTATTAAAGACAAGCCAGTTTTGCTTTTCATGATTGTCAAAAATTATGATTTACTAATCTTACCATTTCCCCATTGAATAATGGCATGTTTTTTATAAAAAAAATATTGCACAAAAGTGAAATAAATATGGATAAATTATCAAAGTCCAAGGTTTGTTATAGTGCACATTTTAAATTGCTCAACATACTCATGTTGTTTTATAAATCAAGATTTATATTACAAGCAGCGGAATAAAAGCAGAAATCACTATGCTAAATTTTAGAAAATATCCTGAATTTTGCAATTTTTTTACTTTTATTGTTAAAGAAAACTACAAATTTTCTTCAAAATTCATAAATTTTTTGAAATTAGGGAAATGTAAGACAACAGTTTCTCCTAAAAATAAACATTCATTAAAGAAATATTTGCGAGTAATACAATGTTGTCCAATAATACAGGTTACAATGAAACAAATAGCACCATTATTTGATGTTCAGACAATAACAGCTAAATACAATGAAGTTAAGAAAATAAAGCTCATAATTGTGCATAGTTGCATTAAGATTTATAGCTGTTAGACGACCAAAAAAAAATCCCTGTTTTACGGGCGGGTTGGTTGTCAGGCATTTTCCCCCTAAAAATGTTGGTTTTTGCCTAAAATAACCTAAAAATCCAAAAAATTGGGAGAAAAGCTGAAAAATTTATGCAAATAAATTTTCTAAAAATTTTCAACCAAAAGTGGCCCAAAAACGACTGATTTTTCTTCAAAAAAGCAAATTCAGGGTTGGTCGAGCCCGTAACACAGGTTTTTTTGTCGCCTTTTGCCTGCAATTACAGACCTTGTGCAAGGTAATACATAAGCTTGCACATGCTTGTGTAAGTTTAGGCCTGCATATGTTTTAGTGTCTGACCGATATGATCAGATGGTTCAGAATCGGACCAATTTTAGGCTTGTCGGATCAGAATTATGAGCAAATATATTTTCCTTTGTAATAATTAGGCCTATAGGCCCTACACTTAGAAAATCAGAATCTGAATCGGCCGGTTTGAAACTAAGATCGAAATCGGCCGGTTCCAATCTTGGGTAGATTGGTCAAACACTAATATGTTTACATAAACTTGTATTTGTTAGCACAGTTATTATGCCTGTATTTACAGTCATGGCGCATATGCAAGCTTGCATATACTTGCGTAAGCTTAAGCTTGCAGGGGTAGAAATTCGTGTTCGTGAATCAAACTTGATTCACGCAAGTTGGATGTTGCGCGAATCATGATTCACGCAAAGTGCGTATAAGTTGATTCTCGCAAATTATTTTAGGTGAATCAAATTTGATAATGTAGATAATGCACATAAACAAAGGAAACCTAAAGCAAATTGTAGGCCTAGTCAGGCTAGTGTCATTATCAGTATGTTTGACCATGTTGTTTTCATGATTTTTGAAACAAAATAACAAAAAAAACCCATGTACAATGAGCCATATTTAAGGCTGAGCTTATTAATTTTATCAGGTGATACTTCATTCAAGTTTATTGGTGAAAAGTATTAACTGCTGTGTGTGTGTAGTTCGTTTGAGTAGAATCTTCAGAAACTTTCACCTGTCGCCGGCAATCACGCTAGCTATATCCATGCTATATCGTGGGTACATGAATATTAATTAATATGACATCATCATTATGGTACTAAATCATGAATTGGAGTGTTTCTATTGCTCAGATATGATCACGTGGTACATTGACACTACTTTATATTTATGAATGCTGATAGTTCATGGCAATATAAATGAAGACCAAGAATAATTCATGAATTAGCGGTACGGAGCATTTTAAAACTTACATTTACTGCCATGAATTTGCGAGAATCTTTACGCGAATCGATTCGCGGATTCGCGTCGAATTTCTACCCCTGAGCTTGCATATGCTTTAAACATACACTTGCATTACAGCTAGAACAGTTATTATGCCTGCAAAGACCTGGTGCAAGCTAATATATAAGCTTGCATATATATGCTTTATATAGAAGGGCATGATTACACATAAGAATTTGGTCATGACTATAGTCTCGTTCGTGAGCCGCTTGCAAGCAAATTCCCAGTGTGAATGCAATTATAGAAAGTGTCTCGCTTGACTAAAACTGACGCGAACGTAACTTCTAAGCTGTCTCCTTCTAGAGCCGCTCACGATTAGTCATGACTAAGTGTGAATACAGTTTCCATCAACTTGTTATGCCAGTATTTACAGTGGCAACTACATGGTGTCCACGAAAAAACCTTACAATCTTTGTGTGTAATTTTCCTGGGTTTATCAGATAGCTAGAAAGTATGTAAAGGTTGCATTTTATAGTCCATGAATTGAACTTTATCTTTAAGATAAAGTTGGTTTCATTTCAATCGGTAATGTACAACAAAAGTTACCTTTTCAAATATTTGGTTAAGGGGGGCTTTCAAAATCGTAAAATTGGACACCAACATTTTACATCCAAATATTTTACAAATATAACTTCTGTTCTAAATATACATATTTTCTGACTATCTGATAAAGCCAAGAATTTTACACACAAGGATTGCAATGTTTTTTCTGTGACACCCTGTACATTTAACTTGCACATTTTATGCAATCTTGCACACATATCTGAAAATTTCACGCATTTGTAAATTTAGTGTAGGCTACTTATTCACTGACTTCTTCTTTACCTTTTTTGTTGGCCCATACCTCCACATTTGCCACTTTAAAGGAGCATGGTCCGATTGCCTCAACTTTTGTTTCAAACTTTTTGAGATATTGGTACCAAAATGTTGTGTTTTTCTCATAATCCATGTGAAATTTCATGGCTGAGTTATGTTCAGTTTTGAAGATATGTATGAAAATGTGTCTAATTATGGTAACCATAATTAATTTTACACAGTCATGAATAGGCGGCTCTGAAATCCGAAATTGCCTATAAAATGAAAACAGTTTGACCGAATCAGTTGATATTTGAAATTTAGCCCTTCTTGCATGGCGGCTATCTTTCATAAGACAGTGAAACCTAAATTTTGAAATATCGGATCAAGCTCCGTTAAAAACCATTCAAGACCCACTTACAAAATTGGAATATTTTTCTCATTCTAGTGACAAGGTTTTACATAAATCTAACATGTGGCAAATGTTGCAGATACAACTTTCTTGTACTCACATAACACTTGATTTTTGACCTTGCTGTACTTGTCATAGTCTAGCAATGGCAGATTGAGGTTTTTCACTTTTATATATAAAGAAATACTGTTATCCCACTGACTCAAGCAACAATCATTTACAAAACTCTGAATTCAGCCAAAATTTCGGCTGAGTAGTATGGCACTTACATTCATTTGCATAGTTTAAAAAAGCATAATTTTATATACTAGTTGGCAATGTTTTTGCATAGTTCAAATCGTCCAGAATTGAGTTGCAAGTTAAATCATACAATTATTAACACCTTACAGCTCCTCGTGTACAAAATTTTTATCTCGTATATGTCGTCCAAAATGTGTGGCCCTGCTCCCTGCAAAGATCCTGTATTTATCAAGGATTTCTTCCTCCGTCAGCATACCATCTTTGTTGGCATCAGCTTGTTTTATTAAATGATCTGCCTGTGAATGGACAAAATCAAGCAAAATGTTTTGAAACATTTTTTTAAATGAATCCATTTAGGTATTCAAACACGCTACAGAGTTGTTCATCGCAACTCAACAACGATGAATCCATCCATGTGTCTGCATATTTTTATCACGCGAGGGTGACTTTAGCCACCTTAGTATACCGACGTATCGGATGCAGAGTTGCTGATTTGCGATGAACAACTCTGTAGCGTGTTTGAATTCCTACCTAAATGGATTCATTAAAAAAATCTTTCAAAACGTATGAATTAAATTCTAAATGTTTTCAGTTTTACAGATACTCATCTTCATAAAAATATTTAGTTTTTAAATGTTTATTGGTTCGTTGTTTTTCAACTGTCCTTAAGCGCCAGTCCTTGCGTGTATTTGAGTTATTTACACACGATGAACAGTGCGCCGACTTACATGTACTGCGTAAACGCACCTCTGTATACGCTGTGCGGTGCATGATGCACTTGTTTGAATATCAACTGTGGATTCATCAAGAATCAACAACGGGGCGCTCTAATATAAGAAGATATGATGAGTTATTGAATTTAAGTTTAACTTGGACAAAGAAAATTTTAAAATTGGTAATTGAATATGATAAATGATTGCTTAGCTCATAAGGTGCAACGTGTACAAATCGTTATTCTTTCCTCCGCAGTGGCCAAGACTTGAGGAAAAACGGGATGCCCAAGGGGTTCAAATTCAGCAGGTTTCACCTTGTGAAATATGTAAACATTAATCACATAACATAACCAGTCGTAAATGCAGCATCTTGTCATTTTTACTTTTTAAAATATTTGCAAAGACCAGGATTAAAATGACACATCAATGAACTTAGCTCGATTTCCTAAAGTCAAGTTATAGTCCGTCAAAGGTTGTTAGGGAATAAAATGTATAACTGAAATTAAAACGTTCAAAGATCATTAAGTCCTAAATTTTCCATTGATTGTCTTCAAAATATACAGAATTTTATATTTCCGATCATTTTCTTAAAATGAAACTTTGCTGGCGATTCGAAGTAAGCACAAGGATTGTGAATCTGTCAGAAAATCAATTTCGGCCAATTACGACCTTGACATGTATTGTCACCTGTAGAGCACAGGGTTTTTTTCCTGTGGGGGGGGGGACACTTCGGAAGTCCCCCCTCCCCATCCGGCGAAAAATCAACAAATCCCCCCCCCCATTTGGCGATCGTCCCCATTTTTAAACCAGAGCTTGTCCCCCCATCTGATCCGCATCCCCGTTACATTAATTTTGTTTCAGTTGTTATAAACTTCTAAATGGGGTTAATTAAGGTTACCAGTGCAGTTCTCTGTTATTAATTCATATTGTTTTATCACTAAAAAGTGATAAAAGTAGTTAAACAGTAACAATAACTCGCCAAACTGAGTCCCCCCCCCCATAAACCAAAGTCCCCGATATTTGTCCCCCCCCCCATATCTGACTTCATCCCCGACGGGGACCGGCGGGGACGGAAAAAACCCCCCCCCCCCCATGAAAAATTTAGAGAAAAAAACCTGGAGCAAAAATGAAGTAAGCTGCATATAAGGCTCATTTGAGATGGATGGCCACATATAAATTTCAACCCTACTCTTACCTCAAATGTTGCTGTTGACTTATAATTTGGTCTGACCCATTCAAACAATTCATCGCCTTTTAGTTTCCCGTCTCCATCCAAATCAAGTTGAGTTTTAAACAGTTCTGTTTCCTCGGCAACCCAATCTGGAATCTTGTTGCTACCTGGAAACATGTGACAATATGATGCAATTTACTAACAAAAATATCATAATTTGAAAACAAATGTGCCACAATCAGCCATTGCTGAGTCACAGTCATGTTTTCATGAACCAACTTTCAAGGATGGGGTGACAAGTTTTTTCCAAGAGAGGTTTAATTTCTTCTCAGTCAATACACACAGAATAGCCTGAATTTTAAAACTTAGAACCAAAATAGCAGTTACCACTTCACTGAAATTTAAGGATCTATGACATCATTTTCCTTTAAATGGTCAAGTTACTTGTTTGATGACATGCTGTTAATTACCTTTTTTCATCCGCTCAGTTTTTTTCAAACCTGATTTCACCTTGAGTGATGAAATTTGATTTCCACCACAAGTGATGAAAACTGATTTTAGGGGCGGCTTCAAAACTCAACCGGCGGTTGTCTGCCGGTTCTGGGCAGTTGGCTATTGTTTATTCCTGTTGAACCGCCCAGAACTGGCAGGCAACCGCCGGTTGAGTTTTGAAGTGACCCCATTAAGATTTCACCTCATGTAAATCTAAAATGTCATTTTAGTCTCCTTGTTTCCTTGGGCACGATCCTTGACTCTAATTGCTTCGAAGTCACATAAAGCAATTGGTTCCCCTGTGCAAATGCTCCTTCTTGGGGCGCTGCATACAGCGTACACCTGGTGAGTCCAGTAGGGTGTGCAGCTCAAAGTGTTATAAATAGGGGCTTGTATACTGAACCAGAACAAATTTTGGGGTTAGCTGAACTGGCTGCAGTGCATCCCTGTTACCACTTTTGTACTAAGTACCAAGGAAGATATAGCAAACCTGGCACATTGTTATAATCTCCTAGGAATTCGTCTACACTAACAGCGCCATCACCGTCATAATCCATGTTTTCAAGTAACTACTCAACTAAAATCTGCACCCCCATCGATACCCTGCCGCATATAGCATACCTGGCACATTGAAATTATCTCCTAGGAATTCGTCTACACTAACAGCGCCATCACCGTTCCAATCCATGTTGTCAAGTAACTGCTCAACAACAACCTGCGCCCCCGCGATACCCTGCCGCATATAGCATACCTGGCACATTGAAATAATCTCCTAGGAATTCGTCTTTACTAACAGCGCCATCACCGTCCCAATCCATGTTGTCAAGTAGCTGCTCAACAACAACAGGCTGCATGCCAAAAATGGAAAAACAAACATAATGCTGATTAGGCAAAAAAAATAGAAACAAGTCTGTTTCCTGTAGCAGGTCTGAAAATTGGGAAAAGGTATATTTGAGGTCCCATCAAAAACTTCACCTGGGTCCTGACTCTTAACGCTCTAACTGGGACCCGACACTAACTCACTAACTGGGACCCGACCCTTACCCTAACCCTAAATATACCCTAACCCAAACCCTAACCCTAAACTCTAACCCTAAAATTTTGGATGGTACCTAAAGTATACTTGGTCCGAAAATTGCAATGCGGAATGCGGATTTTTATATTTGTTTTTACAATTCTTGAAAAAGCAATGTGCATGGTTTTTGCCAGATGATCGCTCATTGCGTCACTTGAATATTGGCAAAATCATAGTCTAGTTCAGAAGTCAAAGGGACTCTAAATTGAAGTTTGCTTGTTTTCACAGAGTTCTCCGATGATACCAGAAAGCATTTTTTTTCAGGAATATTTCTTTCCTCACTATCGGGATTTGTCATTTTTGTCATTATTTCTATTTTTTATACAAATATAAGAGAGAAAAAAATGCTACACATGATTTAAGACCATTAAAAAGGATTGCGCACGGGTCACAAGAAACAGACATGTTTCTTTTTTTTGAATATAATTCAAATCTTTGTTTGTCATAGGATATAGGTTTTTTGTTTTTGTTTGAAAATCCCGAGTTAGAACTCCACTGGTGCCATAAAAGTTGAGTGTGCTTGAATTTCCATGGACAAGAACCTAACTGCTAATTGTCTTGTGGAAACCCCTACGAAACCCAGGGAGCTGATTTGGGCAGCGATGGTGCATATGTGTGGTCCGATCAAGGAGGTTGCTGCAGAACCTGAGATGATGCTTGGTGTAAAATGAAACCTGCTTAGGCCACAGTGGTAAGCCAACACCTTTAACAGAGCATGGTCCGATTTCCTCAATCTTTTTTCAAACTTTTTGAGATTTTGCATTGGTACCAGTATGTTGCTCATATTTTTCTCATGACCCATGTGAAATTTCACGACTGAATTATGTTCTGTTTTGGAGATATATGTGAAAATGTGTCTAATTATGGTAACCATAATTAATTTTACACAGTATCATATAGGCGGTTTTTAAACACATATTTGCCAGTAAAATCAAAACAGTTTGACCAATTCAGCTGAAATTTGAAACTTATTCCACTTGATTGGTCTCCTTTCATAAGACATTGAAAACCAAATTTTGAAATTTGGACCAAGCTCCTTTAAAGTGTGCTGAGGCCGCATGGAATTATAAATCAGGGAGGCATAGTGCACTACAAATTCCTTGTACTTATTTAATCTATTTTGTTTATCATTACACTGTAGAGACATCAAAGGATGTGGTAAAAATAAAGATGAAAAAGAGGAATTATTGTCATATGGCAAAAAGACCGCACAAATCCACTATGTATGCATTCATGGCCAGTAGGTTTTATAATATACCCTAGACAAGATGTGATATAAAGTTTGTTTTTCTGGTTCAGAGACTTTCATTGAAAGACATCTCTGGATACAGCACCCTTCAAAGGTGAAATTCATGATTTTGGTGTGACGATAACTTCACCTCTTTACTAGCTATATAAAAAGAAAAATACAACATTAATCTGAAAATTTCACTTGATTCTGATTATTCAAGTTACAAGCTTTTCGCATTTTAAAAATCTCCATAGACTACTGTGTCGTAATTACTGTCGGGCCCCCGACAATAATTAGAAAATGACATATTTTCTAACTTTTCTAAAAAATGGATGAACATTTGAAAGAATGGTTTGGGGATTGTAACATACACTAGTCAAGGATTCTTCCCAGCTAAAAATCAATTATGACCTTGAGGATGAAAAGTGGATCATGAATTGCCCCTTTAAATTCTGTATTATTATAAAAATTGAAATTATAATTAATATTGTTGTCGCTCATGGAGCAGAGTAATTGTACCTCTGGGTATGTTTGCGTAGTTTGGCCTGATATCCAGGCAGATCACGTAATAAATCTTTACTTGACATATACACAGTGTGTGCATTCTGTTTCATGCACAAACCACACCTGCTATTCAAGCAATGTTTATTGCATCTTGCTCTGATCAAAGACTGGCAATTTTCCCGCTAATCCCATTCTCCTCTCTTGAAGTGTGGCATGCTGAGCCGTACAATAACTCAACCTCCATGAGCAATAATCCAAGATGGCTGTCATCCCATAGAATTATTCACTTGGTGGACATAACAAAATGTTGGCAAGCACCAATTCCCATTTATAATTTCCTTGGTAACGGTAGATGTTTCAATGATGAAATGACTGGACTCTAAAATAGTCCTGTGGGTTCTCATTGTGACATGGTTTGTGCCTGGTTGAATTGTCAAAGTCATATCTTATTTTGAAGGGCCACCCCTTCTCCAGGCTAGGTGCATCATTAGGCCAGTCTGGATTTTTTTGCTTTTCATGAAGGAGATCTCTAATAAAAACAATACATGTATGTTTTAGTCATATGACGACATGGGAAGATCATTTTTCAATAATTTTATTTCTGACATGACTCCAAAGATTTGTTAATTTAACACATTTACTCTGAGTTTCTGTGCTAGAAATGGTAAGTTTAATAGAAAAATAGAAGAATAATTGTTAGAAAACAATCCCGAGCTGATTTTTGACATTGTACCATACCTGCATTTCTCTGACAGCTCTTGGGTTATTGAAGGATAGATATTCCTCGCTATCTAGGTAGCCATCGTGATTCTTATCTGCAATTTTGAATGTCTTCTCAGCTCTCTTCACATCCTAAAGAAAAAAGAAGACATTTTTAAAAATTACTTTATTCATATAATTTTTTATTGCTGATGTGTCAGCTTTCATATTAAGGCTTATAGTATTTCTACTTATGCTTGGATCCTAGCAGTACAAAAGGACATTTAGAAAATAACAATTTCAGTTTATGACCATTCTTCACCAAAATCAAACACAATTATTCTGCTGAAATTATTTATAATTATGTCAGAAACAAATGACTCACCTTTTCATATGTTCTGTATTTAAGTCATGATTTTCATCAGACATATAGAGTCAAATGGGTGTATGTTGTATTCCATCCAAGTAAACTTGCCATCTTGGACTCTCAGTGCACACTCCCCCCCAACCCCCCTCCCTCCCAGCCTAACTCACCTTGGTCGCCATCTTGGACTTTAAGGTACTGCGGGATAATTCATATGCAGCCTCCCCCATCCACACCCCTCCCAAAACCTTGAGCTACTAACCTTTCCATATTCCGTTTTTGGGTCATGATTTTCATCTGGCATATAGACAAACACATGGATGTTGACTCCCTCAACGGCAACCTGCCTTCTTGGGTCACCATCTAGGAATTTTGGGTGCTCCAAGATAAATCTTAAGCATCCTCCACACCCCTCGCAAAACCTCAAGGTCACTAACCTTTCCATATTCCGTTTTTGGGTCGTGATTTTCATCCGGCATATAGCCAAACACATGCATATTGTATTCTCTCCAGGTCAGCTTGCCGTCTTGGTCGCCATCTTGGACTTTAAGATGTTCCTCTGCATTGTAAGCGTCAATCTTCTTGAGAGATCCTATCACCCACTCAGTCAACTCATCTGTTGAAAAAGACATTATAAAAGAGTTTTATGAGACCTCAATAGACCAGTTTCGTATGTCCCATAATGCATCTTGAAAGTACCGCAAATACGGGCATTTTTGCGCGAACGACCATGTTATTACGTTCTGCGCATGACGACATTTCCGCAGAAGGTAATAAATATGGTGAACCGAGCGTTTACGGTACTTTCAAAGATGCATTATGGGACATACGAAACTGGTCTATTCACTCTAATTAATCAGCCTCTCTCAAGATCATTAGGACAAAAGAGGGCTTGATGAATCCTTGTTGCAACCATATGTAAGAAAGCCAGTTGCTTAGAAAGTGCTTTGTCTATACAGAGATTTTTAACTTATTTATTACACAGGAAACACTTTATAATAAAATTGCTGTGATCACACAAATTGCTTCAAAATATCAAAAATGTTGTTATATCAGGGTTTCCAAAAAAATAACAAAACCAAATGAAATTAACTAAATGGTGTAGGAAAAATTTTATAACAGGGTTTTTCTTAAATCAGAATTTTGTTACGAGTTTTTACTGTTATATAGCCTTCAGGTGTCTGGTCCATGATAGATCTGCCCACAAATTTCTAGTAAAAATCGGCATGAATGATATTTTACACTGTATGCAGTGGGGTTTGAACCCATCCTTTTTATTTTAACCCCACCCTTTTTATCCAAACACCCTTTATACTGAAAGTTCTCTGAGCCCACCCTTTTTAGATCAGTTTTTCATACTGATGGGGGAGTTTTTCATACTGATGGGGGTACTGAATTCTGAATTCATCTCACTTGGTTTACTGATTAACCCTAGCTTGGCAATATAGAAAACATATATGGTGACAAAAAAATCTTATCACAATGATGATATGCTCATTATGATTCTTGGGGTTTTTCAACATAATTTCAATTTTAGTCAAAGGGTAAGAAGCCCACCCTTTTTATTTCAGACCTACCCTTTTTATCAAGGCACCCTTTTTACTAGAAATTTTCTGAACCCCTCCCTTTTGACAATTTTTGGATTTTTCTAGACCCAACCTTTCTAAAGCATGTCGTGCATACAGTGTTTTATCGATGTAGAACCGACTTTTAAAATAAAAAACGGGGGTCACCGGACTCGTTTTTGCATGAGAGTTGGTTTAAAGCAGCATTTTTGGAGTTTTTTTTGGGAAAAATTAGTACAGGGGTCTATGGGAAATGTGGCAAAAGTTACATTATTTAGTGTTGATTCAAAAAATCTGCCCGAAAATGTTGTCAATTTCTACACAAAAGTTGCGCACAAGTATGTTCTTTCAAATAAAACAATGAAAATTAGGGGTCACCTAACTAATTTTCCAGAAAAATATTAAACTATGGCAATTTTTAGCTTCAAAACTCAGAGTATATGTACATGCGTATTGTGGCACATACCAACTCGGAAACTAGCACGTACTGGTACGTGTGGACGGCGTGTGGACCAGACACCTTAAATGGGCATTACCATTTTAAATGAGAAAAATAGAATAATTGGCAGATTGCTCTTTGAGAGAGAATAGTAATCAGGTCCAAGATTATATAAGCATGCTAAAAACCCAAAAGAAACCACCATAATCCTCAAGATTCATAATCAGTGTTCTACAAAAGGGTTCTTTTCAAGAAAAAGTTTCTTTTTTATTCAATTAATTATGGAATCAACATATTTAGCAAACACTGAGTTCAAAACAATACTGAAATTATTTATTTTTGCTAAACGCAAAAAACTGCTTAAGCTATATTTTGTGGTCACCTGACAGATCAATCCTCCTGGGGGCCTACAGGGGAAGGTCCAATTTTACATGTACCTACCTTTATCAATAAAGGTGTCATTATTTGCATCCACTTTTCTGATAATCACACTTAGTCTCTTCTTACTCTCCTCTTCAGTCAGGACCTCAAATTTTTTGGCTTCTCTCTGAAAGAAATTTAAGAATTGTTTTTTTATGCGACATAAACTTTTTCTCCTCTAAAAGTAGTTTTTGCACAACAGATAATGAGCCATGTAAAGAGCATGTAGTCGTATTGTCCAAGGAAGCTGGGAAGGCTGCAAACCGGGTTCTAGCCATGTCTAGCGGTGGGGTCACCCAGCAATCTTATTCGAAATTTCCACCTAGCACTCAGGTTGATTTTGAGTAGGGGGGGGGGGGAAGCACTCAAGTCTCAAAAGTTGCCAAATCAATGAAGAACCAGTATAGAAAAATGTGCAAAATCAATGAAGAATCGGTACATTAAGATTAGCAATTATTATCAAAATATTGATTTTCTTACTATTTTACACAAATTTCACCCAGCACTAAGTTACCAAGCTATAGACCCTGTTTTGATTTTTCCTCGGATTTGCCAAAGATCTGATGAGCTTCCCCTATTACATGGACAAACTAACTGTTATATACATGTTACTAAAACATTAACATGTTACTAGTCATGTGTTCAAAATGTTTTTGGCTTCTCAACCCACAACTATCAAACTGAGCACTGAACCCAAAATATTACAAAAAAATCATAAAGTACGGTTAAACTATTTTTGAAATCAAACACTATAAACCAATGTAGTCCTAAGTTGGCAAATAGTCCTATGAGAATCGACTCAAATGAATAGACTAGTTGGACTGTGTTAGGACCCTCTTTAGGACTCTCTTTGGACTTAACTGCGCACAAAGCACTTGAAAATTCACCTAAGCTGGCAATTGCTACTTGTCTGGGTTATTATTTTTATAGACACCAACTTGATCCAGTATTAAAATTAGGAACCAAATATTTCACAGCAGGTGATTGAGACATAAAAGGACCACTAAACTTTTTATTGATTTTAAAATGGAGATCATTACCAGTAGGTAATGCAAATACTTCAAAAGTAGTGATTGACAGGTCCTATTTTCAGCTAATTGGATCATGTCAAGTACTATGAATGGGGGGTTATAAAAGTTTGGTTGTTGGAATCAAAATAGAGAGCTGTTCAGACCATTATTATGACACTATTATGTTTATTTATTATGATAGGATTCCAACAGTCTCCTAGCTTTTTAAAAAAAAACTGGTGTCATGGATGTGAGAGCCAAGTGAAAAAAGAAAAAAAAGTTGAAAATAGTAATAAAAACTGAAATTGTGACCTCTTGAAGGCATAAAAAGAGCTGAAATCAGCTTAAAAGTTGAACTTTCACACCCTGTGGAGTGCATACAGTTTTTTTATATATTTTTTTTTAAATATAAATTTGAACTTGGAGCTTATACAAAATAATGCATAAACAGAGAAGTGCCTTTCTGTTAGGCCCATATAAATGATAAAACAGCATTAAATCCACAAGACTAATACACTCCCCTCCCTTTTACTCCAAATATTTCACAGGCCTACAAATTACCCTATTTTCTATCTCTAAAACAACAATATTCATTTTTCAACTTGAAATGTCACTGATAGATTATGATAATTGATGATCAATAAAAGATCCTGGCCAGACATAAGAAATCCAATAATTGCCCACTTCAGAGGCTACCTGCATGATTGATCAGGACTTGGCTGGTTCCCACTCCATTCAAGGTGATACTTGTTCAACATGGATAAGGCAGAAAAACACCTGTTGAAAATTGGGTGCCAGCTGAAGTGACAGTCCAAAGACAGTCCTAAGTGAGTCCTACGAGTGACATAATTCCTTTGTTGAAGGTCCTATGAGGTGTCCAAAGAGGGGCCAAACATGTATGAAATTGTCATTGTTATAGGAGCTTATAGGTAGGATGATTTGCCCTCTTAGGACTTTTTTGGTTTACAGTGAAACTATTTTGAAACCAAAAATATTGACTGTCAACTCATTAGGCCCTTATAACTCAATGTTGAGTTTCCCGTCCCTGCCCTCGTTATGATTTTGGACCCGCGTTTCAAAAAAGAAAATATCAAAATATTTCATTATTTTAAAATCAACCAATTACAATGCATGTTTTTACCTCTTTCTGCTAATTTGAATCAATTTCATATTTTTTCGGAGCTCAGAATCAGTAAATGATTCTAAAAATATCTTCATTTCTGATTATGATAGTCTAAACTACACATCTTTAAACACTAGAGATTAAATGCGTACATTACTCATGGTTATTTATATTAGGGCCAACTGTTTTATATTCAAGGCAAATTCAATGTGCTGATATTTTGGCAATTATTTTTCACATTCAAATTTGATTCTATTAATACCACTAAGACAATTTACAGATATTTTGGAGTAATAATTCGCAATTGATGTTTTATTCCGTTTGCATTGTTTTATTTGGTATGCATAAAGTACATCACCTGTCTGTCATCTTGCGGTAGATTGTTAGGCATGCTGAATTTTGAATCGGTTGTATCAAATTAGCAAGTAGTCATTTTTGTTTGCCTTTTTTGTATGTTTATTTAATTTAGTGAATCAAAATTTGTCTCAGTGAAGGTGAGGGATAGTGGTAGTCCTGGCACCATGTCAAATCATGGAAAATGCTATTTAGTAAAACTGTCATTTAAGCTTGTCTATACATAGCCCGAGTTAGCAACAGACTTCAAATTTTTTATCGTATTTTTTATTTAAATTAGAAAGGCGGCTTGGGTACCAGCTAGTCTATATACAGAGCATCTTGGGACTAAGTCCACACCTCAAATTAAGCCAAAATGTGGAAGCTGTTCACAAATTCTATAATCAGTATGCTCCCTGAGAGTCTTGTGCATCTCATGATAGGTGATTTGTTAACATTTGGAATCAAAATGTGTGATTTTAGGGACCAACATTTACCGTGTGCTATACATGATTGGGTTTCCGAATTTGACAACCTCAACTTTGTTTACGTCCAGATTTTGGATGATAAATTTCATCGTTGGGTTTGAATTAGGTTTGCAATGATTCTACACTTTTAAAAGATTTTGCCTATATGCTATAGAGGAATTTTTTAGATTTTTATTTTTCAAAATATTTCATGTCAAAACTTAAAAAGCTTAAATGGCAGTTTTACTACACACATTTCCCAATTGACACTAAGTCAAGTCATGGTGCCAGGACTAGGGATGGTGGTAGGTCCATATCGCATTGTAAGCACAAGTAGATCGAAAAATAATGAGTAATGAAATAAGTGCCTCATTATGAGCTGAGCAAAATGTGACGGGAAACTCAACATTGACTTATAAGGACCTTATGCAAGCCTACGTCTCCTCCAAGAAATGCTTCATGGTCAAACTCTACGTTATGCATGCCATCGTCATAGTGATCTCCATCAGGCAAAGGGGACTTTGGTCAAGTCCTAGATAGTGGCAAGACACATGCACCCCACACAACACAGGACACACACCCACATAATAGAGTACCCTACCTCTCCTCCAAGAAATGCTTCATGGTCAAACTCTACATTATGCATGCCATCGTCATAGTGATCCGCATCTGGCAATGGTGACTCTGGTCCATCTCTAGCAGCGAGAGCATAACACACCAACACAGAGCCCAGAAAAAGCACTTGATAAATCTGGATGGCCATACTTAAATCTAGAATGGAAGGAAACATTTATAAATACCGTAAAATAAGCTACTTCCAG
>JXSR01S048197.1:0-13222 GCA_000969725.1 Ophiothrix spiculata
ATATGCCATTTAATGCATTTTACGCATAAATTATGCAAATTAGGTACTTAATTAGCATATTTTGCGACAAAAATGTTGCTGGATCTAGATCGGCACCAGGTCTACCCAGACATATCATCAACGTAGGGCATGTGGTTTTCGAGATACGCTCCGGACGGCGGACGGCGGACAGAAAATTGCATCGCTATGTCTCTTCTGAAAATTTTCAGGCGAGACAAAAACTATTCATTATCCGTGTCTAACCTCTTCCAACTGACATATACTTTATATACCTTGAAGTATGCAACAAGTAATCAGACTTTGTTTCGAGATCAATAGTATATCCCTTGTATCCTACAACATTGTGAACTGGTGGTTTTGTATTGTGTAAGAGACCGGCAATAATTGATTAGGATTGATTTAGACCAAATCACTGCGTAGTATAATATTTTTCTATATGAATCATTCATGATTTTGGTATTATTTTTGGCTAATTTTGTTGCTACCACATGGACAAATCTTGAATATAAGTTTATTTGAGTATTAAGCAAGACTAATTTATTTCCTCGTATGGTTATATTGGTTTTTGTGTGTGAATCGGCTGCTGTTTGCATACTTCAAGATTGACGATAGAAAGGCAGTTATCCTTGTTATGATCGATATGTCGGCCGCATTCGATACAGTCGACCACAACATACTTTTGCGGCGACTGTCTGATGATTTTGGCATTCATGGGCCTCCTTTGGATTGGTTTGTGTCCTATTTAGACAATCGCTGGTCTCAGGTGCGTGATTCAGGTTCACTCTCCTCACAGACACAGCTCAAGTACGGTGTCCCCCAAGGGTCTGTCATCGGACCACAGATGTTTACATACTACTCATATGTCATTGGTCATATTATTCGTCAGCATTCAATCCAATATCACATTTATGCTGATGACATCCAACTTTTCTTGTCTTTTGACCCAAGTATCCCCGGTGATTCCGCTTGCGCGATGTTTAAACTTTCCCGATGTGTTACAGATTTGCAAGTTTGGATGACTGTAAACAAATTGATGATGAATCCTGAAAAAACAGAATTTTTCATATGTTCCTCGACTGCACACTCTTATCAGCTTGCTGACCTTACCCTTCATCTTAACAATGAAGTGGTGATCAAACCATCACCATATGTGAAGAATCTCGGTGCTTATTTTGATCAGAATATGAAGATGGACAAACATATTACCCACCTATGTCGCTCATTAAACTTTCAATTGAGAAACATCAACAGAATCCGACGATTTCTCGATTTTGATTCATGCCATCATGCCATTCGTTCGTTGATCCTCTCTAGACTTGATTATTGTAGCACGCTCCTCAACGGCATTCCTTCAAAAGACCTTTCCCGCCTTCAAAGGATACAAAATAGATCTGCCAGGCTCATTTTTCCCAAGTTAACCCACACTTCCCCTCTCATTAAAGAACTCCATTGGCTTCCTGTGAAACAACGCATCCATTATCGCACTCTTGTTCATATGTTTCAATCCCTCAATGGTGTTTCTCCAAACTACCTTTCTTCACTTATCCAAACTCGCCAGATAGATGCTTATGCCCTTCGATCCTCCACATCTACTTACTGTACTGTTCCACGTACACGTACAGTTACTGGTGACAGGGCCTTCTCTGTTTGTGGTCCTCGTCTGTGGAATAGTTTGCCTCCCATGATAAAGAATATCAGTTCCCCTGTCACTTACAAAAAGTCCCTGAAAACCCATCTTTTTCCTAAATGACTGGTTGTTTTCTTCTTCTTTCTTGTTCTCTTCTATCAAGCGCTTTGTATCCTTTGGTCAAAAGGCGCTATATAAATGCCATTTGTTGTTGTTGTTGTTGTTGTAGAGTATAGTCACACCTATCCCTGTACCTTGACTCAGTCCATCAGTCTTACAAAACTGCACACGTGCTTCACTGTGTTGGTTTGTGACGACTGATTCACATTGCTTGAAAAAAGAAGAACACTTTTTATTGCTCTTCTTTATGACGTCTGACTTATGAATAAACAACACTTGTTTACTACTTTAGGTTGCGTCATGTTTTGCGTACTTGCGCGCGGTGCCCGTGAAACGCTTGTTATCGCGCGCGCATTGCTCACACCAAACGGCATTTTTGCACTCATAGAATGGATGTCTGTTGCAATGCTTTGTCTCCCTGAGGAGTGAATTTGCCGATTTTTTTTTGCTTATATTCTTGAAAAAGGTAAGAATTGTGCAATTTTTAATATAGCTATAATCATCCCGCATGACTAGTAGTTTATAAAATGTAGATTATGTGTCATGTAGTGATGTAAATTGAGTAAATTGAAGCAAAATAAGTTACGAAAATTAGTCAAAAGTGGTGAAGCAACATGGCGACTTTAAAAAAACTTTTTTGGGGTATGCAAATTTTTTAAATAAATAACCATTATTGATGAGGGTGAACATCATCATACAAAGCCATGTTTGATTAGTCTTTACTGCGCAGAATCCGTCCTTACTGCGCAGAATCGTGGCACCGTAAACACGGTGCCAAGTGCTCCACTTTTTTTCACATAAGTTTTCCAGTCGCCAAATGGCCCGAGCAACAGGAAGTGAGGGAGACCCCATTTGGCGACTGGTGGATCCAGTCTACCCTGTACCCATTTCATCTTATACAACTCACCCGTGTGATTCCAGCTCTCCTATAACGACATTACATATGCCTATACCAATCATTTGTATTGACGTTGTCACACCCATTGCAGTACCAATTGTTGCAGGGGATACGACTAGTGGAATTGATGGCCATAAACTAGACTGTAAAGAGAGAGGATAAACAACAGAAACATGAAGATAAGTTCAACTAAATAGCTCTGGATCCAGCAAATGTCTGCAGGATAGTCATTTGGTGCTAAAAATTGTCAAAATGCATTGCACCAAGCAGGTTTGCAAAACTTCGCACCAGGCATGGCATCAGAGTCTTTCGTTAGGAGGGGCAATTGACATATACGACTCACAAGGTACTCCCAATTTGTTTGTTTTTTTGTTTGTTTTTTGGCGTAGCTTTTATACAGAGATGCCAGTTTACCGATTTATTTCGGATTTTCTCAGAAGAAAATTAAAAAAAAAATAGTTTGTAAGTTCTCTGTGATTTTTAAAGAAATTCTTGTTGTATTTTTAGTCGGAAATAAATCAGAATAATGTAGAGATGAGTCTGAAGTGTTGAAGATGTATTTATCAGACCTATTATGACTCAATTTTGCAAGAGAAAACATTTATTTTCGAAAACTGGCGACAGGGCCGACGATTGTCACTGATACAGACAGTGTTATGTTCACTATTGAAGTATTAGTGCTGCTTCCGTAAAAGAGATTTTTGTAATTAAATGTCAGAACATGATTATAAGGTTTTTCCAAGTATAGACAGAGAGAGAGAGAGAGTATTAATGAATATATTATTTGATTTATTTTGAAGACAATATACATTAATTTAGCAAATATAAATATTAATTTATCGTTTCATAGATGTGGGTGTGGGTGGGGTGGGTGGGTGTGGTAGCTCTCTTGAAGTGTAAAATCTCTCAAAATTTCAAATTATTAAAATGACGCATCATATATTAAATTTGGAGATTTCGGTAGTACGATAGATCCGGTTGAGCGATTTTAAAACGTCCTTTTGTATATAAAGTATAGCAAAGTCAGAACTTTAACGGACTGTAACTCTTCAGGGAAGCTCATTTTTCTATGTTGATATTTTATGTTTTCAAAGTATTGATTTTGTATTAACATGTTAGTGTATGATTTTGATATTAATTTTCTCTTGTTTAGTTTACTGTCCCTTTTGTTGTCAAATTCAACTCCTGTAATTGACTGCAAGTGGGTTCCAGTTACAGCGTTAGGTTGCTCTACTCGCTGCGCTTTATACATGTTGATTTTTTTTTGCAGTCCTGCTGGCATCTAAGTTAAAAGTAATAATACTTAATTCAGACTATTGTTATTGTAGGCAGATCCACAAAATATTCAAGTTATATTTGATCAAATTAAATTGTACATAATATGAAAGAGTGTTTAAAATGCTGCAAAATGAGGGGTCAACCACCTTTGTAGGGTAAGCAGAAATGAAGTTATGATCAGATTTAGGTCCCACCCATTAGGTCGCTATGCTCGCGCCGCTTGCTCCGCTTGCTGCGCTCTAAACATGTAGATTTTTTTTTTGCAGTCCTGCTGGCATCTCTGTTTATAAATTGACAAGTAAAAACAAAGGTCTCACATGCACAGAGACAAGTAAAAGAGATCTATTTTTCAACAACAAAGATAATAATTATGTTCAATAGTTTTTTACAGTACTTCTACAAATCTATTTCTTCTCCCTCTTTTATTTTGCTTGTTTTGCCTATTTTTCTATCATTTTATTTTTTCCGGGAATTCTTTTGGGCTGGGAAATTTCTCCCTGTGGTGCTGCCACTGCTTAAAACATTAAGCAGAAACAGAAAGGAATTTCATTTTTTTTTGTCTTAAATTGGCAAAATCAGCAGCTTTTCAAAACAGATAGTAGGTTATGACATAATGCACAAACATTCACACACTGTGCTTGCATGTGAATGGAAATAATGCAACTACGTGTAAGTGCACACATATTTACTTATGCTTGCGTGATTGTTTGCTGGAACCCAGAAATGCATCTAGTTGTTCGTAGTACAGATGGACTTGTCGGTATGGAGAGCCTAATATGGCATCCATTCCTATTTTCACTAGACAAAAAAACAAACAGATTCTGTTTTCTTACTTCAGATATGATACTACACATACTAAATGATGTAAAAAGAGTTACTGTATAAGTGGTTTATTTCGTGCTACATTAAAGGGGATTGGACAAAAATTCGACATTATGTTTGTTGATGGTTTACACTTCATATGCTAAAAATAACACTCAATTACTACATATCGGAAAATATTTGATCAAAACCTACAGAAAAGTCGAAAATTTGAATTTTATTTTGTTTGTTGATCTTGGGTATGAGGCTATTCTCTATACGCATGTATTGATGCTATATATCACGAAAGAGCCAAATATTTGTTTGTAAAACATTCCTTTTACTTCATAGATTGCAGATAAATCAAAAAGAAGTTTGAAGTTTGCATTAGATCTCCAGAAAAGGCCAATTTTAAAAATTCAACTATACATGTAGAGGGCAGTATTTCCTTGTCGACAACGATAATTAGAAATAAAAAAAATATCTAAATATTTTGATATAAAGAGTTTGAATTTGATTATGAAACTTTGCATACTGTCATTTTTACGGCTAACACTTCAAATGATGCGAAAATCTCAAAATGATTGGGGAAAAGTTTGGGGATGATGCTGAACTTGTCCAATGCTCCTTTAATTTTCGCGCTATTCGTGCTCAATTCGCCTAGCGCGAAATTAAATGAAGCGCGAAATGTGGTTTGTATATACCGCCGCACGTTAAAACATCACAAGCGCGAAAATTAAAGCGCGCGAAATGATTCAAAATAACTCAAAATTAGCCTTTGCGCGAAAATTACTGAGCGCGAAAATATTGGCGTTTACAGTACCTAAAATGAAATGAAATACACTCACTAAATTTCCTGTATATCAAGACCTTTGGAAAGTTACATCCTGTCGGGAGGAAATCTAAAAAGAGAAAACTAATACTCACTGCTGCAAAAGAATATGTAAATCCAAGCCATAATGTGCATATAAGTGGATGGACTGTGGTAAAGGCTAGCAGGCCAAATACAGGTATGGTGAATACAGAACAGAATAATGCTAGAATCCCGCGCATGCCAACGATATCCTGTGGGCAAAAGGGAAACATAATTACGGTTAACACTGTTACAAATGTAATGGAGTTTGAACAGGGAGCGAAATTTCTGGTATTGTGACAACTTTAATTTACGCAATGAACATTTGTTCAAATGTTTCCGTAGTAGGCCATGTATCCAATGATAACTACAGAAAATACAAAGCCCCTATTGTACACTGTACTCTAAACTTGCAGGATGGAGTGAAACTCAAGATTTAGTGGAAGATATTTTGCATACAGGAAATATTGTATTATATAACGTACAAAAATATTCCTACAATGATATATCAAAAGTATGAAAGTAATTCATTCTTATACATATAGCAACAGCTAGACGAGTCTCAGCTGGTCTAAAAATTCCCATAAAGAGTTACTAGTGATCATTTAATAACCTGCGTAATAGTGCGATCCAATCTAATAAGATCATTTCTACTTTTACGCTAACAACTGCGCAGTCATTATCAGGTAACAATGACTTCTTATAATGACCTGCGTATGTTATGTCATTAGCGCTTAATGCGTTTTCTCATCAAGCGCTTGTATGCTCCCAACACACGCGTGTTTATCTCATTACACGATGATTGTCAAGCCTGGACTGATCGAAATTATCTTTTAGGGATAAGTTGACCTTTAAGTAAGAAATAAGTTTAATAAAGTATTTCTTCACAAAATCATACATAAAAGTCATTAGGTCAAAAGAGCGGTTATTAATGACAATAATAACTTTGCACCATGTATTTTTTGTCGGTGATTGTTTTGGACATCAGTATTTTTCTTTGGGACTCCCTCAGAAAAATACCTCGGTCCAAAACAATCACCTTAAAATTCACACAATGACCTCAAAAAAGATGGTAAAAAAAATGATATCATCTTATCATCTTATTTTCATCTCATTTACGCTTTCGCCAAGGAAAGCCAACTTGGTACTTGGTACGAAGTAAGCTAAAGGAAGCTTATCTTCAACAGGGCTCCAAGACGTTTTTAAATTCAGTTTTTGAATGCAGACGGAAGACTGAAGCACCCGGAGAAAAACCTGTATGTGGAAGCGAGCATCATAGACTGAATAGAACCTGTGATCTTATTGGTGCAAAGTGAGGGAACTTCCGCTCCCCAGAGCATATTTAATGTCGTTTGATATTGCCCAATCAAATGACTGAAATATCCGAAATATTTCTGTATTTTACATCAAAGAAAGTTTTACTTGCCTATATTTTTTTGTGCAATAGCAAAACGTTGACTATTTGACTGACTAATTTCACCTAGAATTCAGAGAAATCCCAGAAGCGCAAAATAGAAAAGACAGACATTACAAATTTCTATCAATGATAAAAAATAGTCCTGATGGTACGGTAATTCTGGCTATGCCCTAAATGTTTAGTTAGGGAAATATCATTCACTTCATTGGGCCATGGGTGTCACTAATTTCTTGGCTTTTTAAACCCATTATTATAAGCACGAATAAAGATATTAAAATCTTTCACACACTCAGGGTTAGAATTTCGTCGCAGATGATGAGAACCACTTTGCGAGAACCTTGGTTCCCATAAAATTTCCCTTGTCAATATAAGTTTTTTTCAGTGCTGTGAAAATGCACCTCTTTTAAATGTTGAAGATGTGATGTTAAATTAGGATTTTTTCAGGTATCCTAATTGGTTGAAGGATTTCCACCCATGCAAAAATTGACATATCAGGGCAATACAATACATAATTTGTATGTTTTCATTTCTGGAAGATAATTAATTGACCTACTGGTGTACCAAGAAAGTGTGCATTCACGCAAAGTATCTAACATATTTACAATTTTTTTTATGATATGAAAGATGATTGTCAATAAGGAATTAAACTAAATGAAAAATAATATGGAAGGAAAGATACAATTATGTAAACTTGGTTAAACATCTTTTATTTTCACATTTCAATGGCACTTTTGAAGGAACCAAAACTGGTTCTTGCTGTTGGTTGTTTGCGGGAACCTCTAAAAGAACTAGTTCTCGGATTCTCACCGAAATTCTAAGCCTAAATACTTACTATAAGTATGCCTAAGAAAGGTGACAGAAATAAGGATACGTCATACACAGCGCCAGCGTAGTAAGACGGGACTGGTGAATCACTGGGATATCCGTACTTGTCTTGGATAAATTTGCTGGAATATGAAGGAAGGAAGACAAAACAATGTTGTATTTTAAGCAAAATTACATGAACCTGAATGAATTTAATATTAATATTATACGCTTAGGGATCCTGAATATACAGTATAATTTTTGCATTCAATTTTTGAACTAAGCAGTCTCATATGACCATCAAAATGCTTGAAGATCTTAGACAATACATTTTAGATGTCACATGATTGAAATATGCAGCCCCCTGAAAAATAGCTCACTTGAAATCCTGAAGAGAAGCGCAATGTAATACAGCTAGGGAGCTATCAGGAAATAAATGTGTTTAAAAAAACAGCATACCATCACCACAAAGTATGTGATGGGAGCAGGCAGGGTGGTCAAACTTGCTCTTCTCATATGGAAGACCATCATATGACATGGTCATGGGAAGTGGGTTGCATTTATAACAACAATTTTCCATTTTTGTTTTATATTAAAATGCAATTGTGCATTTTAATTGGTATATTGTGTTCAAAACTCCATCATTATTGATTATCTGTTTGCCAAATTTTTTTTTTCCTTTAAAAAGAATGGAAAAGATATTTTTACCTTTATAACACTATGTTAAAACATGTTATTAACATATGAACATCCAAAGGGGGTATATACAAAAATCCTTAATTATGAAAAATAGGGAAACAACTATAGGGCCCAAGAAGACAACAGTTACTAAAAACAAATTTGTACAATATTATTTTGTAGTTATTTATGCTAAGACTGTAATAAAATGCATGGCATTAAATAATTTTTTTTTTTTTCAGGATAGAAAGTGGTGTGGCCAAAGCCCACAAGTCCTACATGATTCCGACACCCCTTAGTGGATTCTACACCAATTGCTTGAAAGAAAGAGGTGTACCCTGACCTGTATATATAATAGGCTGTACCCACAGATGTTGAGTGGAGATACCACACTCTACATACCAGCTCATGTAATGGCATTGTCAGCCATGGAACTCAAATTGGGGTATTAGGTACGCCGGGATCCTGCCAAAATCAACTCTAGGCGTACAGAATTGGTTGGGCATAGAGTAAAACCATGCAAGTAATACTTTACAGGAATAAGACACCAAACTGCGCACAAAGCGAGCGTCTGTGATTTCAATATTCATGCACATGACGACAAGATGCGAAGCGTCATCGGCAAAAATCCAAAAACTCCCGATATGATCCTTATGTTGGAATAAAAACGGTGCCGAATCCGGTATCTCACTCTCAATTTATGGCTGCACGTTTTTGGTACCTACCTTGCATCAGCGACAAAAGGAAAGACACCGTTATAAAAAAACATGATAGTAAATGTTATCAACCAATAAGGTGCTGTAAACTGCAGGATATCTTGTGGTCGTAATCGCTTGGATTCTTGCTTCACACGATTTTCCTGAAAAAATGCAGGAAATAATCAGGTGTAAAATTATTCTTTAATAACAAGTTTTGTAAAAGTCAAACAGTATATTAACTATGTGACTGGTTGGCAGTACTGCTGGTTGGTCATTTAAAGTAATTGTTTGATATTATAGTAGCCATGGATCTTATGCTTGATTCTCCCACTAGTTCAATTTTGCATTTGTTGTCAATATAACACATATAGGGCTGGCACACAATTAGGCCACAACTTTGTGCAGCCGGTACAAACCTAGCCACAGCCATGATTTTGCAAGATGGCGACCATAGGCTTGATTATTCACCTCTAAATAATTTCAAAACATGTAATGAACATAATAATCTTGAGGTAAAAAGTCACGCCTACGGGTGCCATCTTGGAAAAATTGTGCCTAATTGTGCTCCAACACCTTATTGCCTCTGATTTGTTAACTTTTTCTAGCTACTTACTTAAATAAATAAATAAAAAATAAATGTCGGTGCTTATATAGCGCTTTTCCAGAATTGATCAAAGTGCTTTACATTTATTCCATTACCAATAGAATATAACCAACTTACACTGCTGCCTTACAATCACGGCGCCTATTGAGTATATTCCTAGTAACTACCCATGATAACGCTTGGGTCGACGAAGCAATTAGGATTAAATGTCTTGCTCAAGGACATAACCCATTGGCCGTAGCGGGGCTCGAACTCACGACCTACTAATTCGGAGTCCTGCTCTGTTCCACTAGACCACACGAGCTCTTAAGCAGCCTATAAAAGTACACCAATCACATTATACCCATTTGAATAAAAGCAACCAAGGAAAGTGCCATCCAAAAACTTACCTGGCCTAATTGTTTGACTCCAACAACATCAAGTACGGATGTTATAATCGCAGCAACGAAACCCATCATGCAAAGGAAAGCGCCACCCCACAGCGTCCAAGTTAAACCAATTTGCTCTTCTAGGCTTTTGGTGAGGAAGAAATTGAGAACACTACCCTGTGAATTCAAAATAAAATAAGTTAACATAAAAATAAATGATTTTTAAAAAGTTCTGGGCCGATTTCACTAACATTTAGCAATGGTCGCTAACCCCGTTTTAAACGCTATTGCTAAATGTTAGTGAAATCGGCCCCTGGTATGAAAAATAACAAACATGTCAAAATGAACTATTACAGGAGTTCATAATGACCATTTTTTTTCAAAATAAAATTGGTATTATAAATAAATAATAAATGTTTGCTCAAAATGTCAGTTGATATGGCCAAGGACGAGCATACACATTGGTGAAAACTCCTTAGCAGTGATCAGTTCAATCAATTCAACAGTTTGATAGAGGTACAAAATATGATTGGGGATGAAAGTCTCTTAAAGTTGATGATGGGAATTTGGGCAATCCAGGTAAATCTTTGTTTTCTTAGTGCGGGAAGCCCTTATCAAGAGAAAAAAGCTTTTTAATTGTGATCAGGGACTGGATTTGCCTTTATGGACTAGCTGTTCCTGACATCATCAGAAAAGAGGAGTTCATCATCACTATAGCATATTCAGAGCACAAAGTGTAGATACATCTAAATCTTAATTAAAGGTAAGTTGAACAAATGTATGATCAAAATGGAGATAAATTTTCTGCATGCATTTATGTTTTTTTATATATATAGGTAGAAAAGAAGTGAGATTTTAATCACATTTTAAAGGTGTAGGGTCCAATCACATTTTCATCCCCCAGGGCTCAACCAGAAGTAGTACATTTTTTGATGTTAAAAATAAAGCCCATATTTTTCTGACTTTCTGAATACAACATTTCACCTCAAAATCCTTTATAGTTTAGGAGATATGGTATAAAACGTAAAATTTAGCAGCCTCATCCCAAGGGTTGCATACTTCCTTTTGCCTCTGAAGAGCAAACAAGAAGCAACCTAAGGCCGAAATATAAAAAAAATGCATTAAAAAGGCCAAGGTCAATTAGTTACAAGTAGATTATACACATGTTGAAATAGGAGTCTAGACGATAGGAGCCTAGACCAACAGAATCATGAATTGCACCTTACTAACCATAAAGCACAATGTAAAGAAATTGTTATTCTAATTAAAGCTGATAATTCAACAGTTGGCATGCAATATGATGATCTTACCGCTCTAGAGAACGTAAGTGTGACGCCAAATGCAAATGCCAGTTCCTTCTCGCGGAACCAAAATGCGGTGATGCGATTCTGAACGACTGATGAGAGAGAAATGAGATGAGCAATAAATAATGATGAGAATGGACACAGATGTAGTAACAGGTGGGACTGGTGGAGTGTTCTAATTTTAAATTTTAAGTTTGTTTAAAATAAACGGTTGTCTTTAATTACCTCTAGTAGAGAAGAAAAATTGTCAATTACACTGTCTAAAGGAGAAAGCTGGTGTAAAATGAACAAAATGCTTGATTATACGGGTGGCAACCCCCCCCCCCCCCACCTTACCCTCCGACTTTGATGGAACACCCTGACCCCTGAAGGTGGCACCTATGATTTTTTTTGCTAAAATGACCACAAAGGATGAAATTACAATTACCCATATCCCTTATACCATTTGCACTTATATGCGACAGAGAATCATCCGTTAGGGACATGGTAACCACCACCTTTGCCCTTGGTAAGACAAGGCTTAAGGTTCAATTCAAAGTTTAAGGATTATGCTTTAGGATCAATAAAGGGATAGGGTTAGTATCAGGGATACTGGTTTGGGATTAGGGTTAGTTCTAAGCTTAGGGTTTTGTATGAGATTTAGTGTTAGAGTCAGAGTTTTTGAAGGGAACTAAAGTATAGTTTCCCTATAATTCTTCATATTTTACTGGAGAAGATTGGGTCAGGTGTGTGCCTGCATCTACATCATGCTTGACATTCAATGTGCAATTCCACTGTCTTAAACACAGAATCATCAACTTTATTATAATAAACGGCCTTATTAAGAAATCATATCACATGCGCAATGAGTGAGAACCTTGTATTAAATACATAAACCTGAAGTGGGGAGGTACAGATCGAGTACTAAAATACTTAGGAACATGCCACACACTCGGTTAGCCAAATTGGGCTCTCAAATATTTCAATAGGTAAGTTTTCTTTTAAAAATGTGTTACTTTGATGGGTTCTCTTTTCAAAATTTGAGGCAAATGTGGGATTTTTTTTTTAAATGAAAACTCAAAAAATTTGTGCCAAAATATAGCAAATTTGGGCATGCATGTGCTTTTTAAATAATATTGAATCGACATTTGCACAATTTGGCATATTGATGGGTCCCCTTTTCTGGGAAGAATTGTATTTGGATGGGAGGCTTTTTAAATTTCCCAGCAACAAGATGACGTAATAAAAAAACATCATAGTAAATGTTTCTCTACCTAAAAAAACAAATTTAATCTCCCCAAAAAAATAATGACTATACAATGCAAACCAGCTAGGCAAAATAACTTGAACTTTCTTTTTGCAAAGAATTATTGTACAATATTACATGGAGAATGTACTTTATGTCATGGACTTGAAAACCTTACTTGTAAGAGACCCGTTGCCAGAACCAAACAGGAGCCGTCCAATCAGCATGACCGGAAACATGGCTGCCGTTCCTTTCAGCATAGCACCAACCGCAAACAGTGATGAGCCCAGTAAACATAGCCCAGAGAAGAGAAACAGGCCCACTGTGAAGAAAAACAAATCAAAATTAAATTTTCATACTATACTCAGTAAATATTGAAGTATGCAACAAGCAGACGATTAACACATAAACCAATGTGATGATACCGGAAGTAAATTGGTCCGTATTTTCCGAATCATAACCAATCTTGCTGAATATTCAAGTGAACTTAAGTTAAGTGTTTTTCCATGTGTTAGCATCAAAATAAGCCTAAAATGATACCAAAATC
>JXSR01S048198.1:0-11446 GCA_000969725.1 Ophiothrix spiculata
CCTTAAACTTTGAAATTGGACAATGTTGAAAATTTGACCTTTCTTTTGACCTTTGACCCCAAGGAAAGGTCAAGTGACGGGGTCACCATGGACACTTTTGATCAATGTTCCAAGGCGAACAATTTGACACCTTAATCTTTGAAATCGGACAAAGTTGAGAATTTGACCTTTCTTTTGACCTTTGACCCCCAAGGAAAGGTCCGGCGATGAGGTCACCTTTGACACTTTTGATCGTTGGTCCAGGATGAACAATTTGACACCTTAAACGTTGAAATCGGACAAAGTTTAAAATTTGATCTTTCCAATTGACCTTTCTTTTGACCTTTGACCCCCAAGGAAGGGTCGGACAATGGGGTCACCATGGACACTTTTGATCGTTGGTCCAAGACGAACAATTTGACACCTCAAACATTGAAATCGGACAAACTTGAAAACTTGACCTTTTTATTTGACCCCTGGTGACCCCATGCGACCTTCGGTGACTTTCTCATTAAGTAACAATTGTAGAAGGTCTCAAGACGTTTCATATCCATAAATTTGATGACCGCACCTCAAAACCCCGATGAGTTGAATCGTTTTTCGTGAAAATTATGTTTGTGACCCCGTGACCCCTACGTGACCTTTGCGGGGTCAGGGGTCAGGTGACATAAATAGAAGGTGACCCTTCTACTGACCAAGTTTGGTCCAAATATTGTGCATTTTTAGTTGGATAATTTTTGACCTGAAGTGCCTACTCTTACTTCAAACATACTGCAGGAATTAAAATAGAAGATATAAGTGATCATCTGCCAATTGAGATATCATTATATAACATCATATGTGGATTTAACATTTATAAAAATGAGTTTGATTTTATTAATATCATAATTGAATTAATATCATTTGCAATTTATAAGTCCAAAATGATCTACAATCAAACTCAAAAAATGACTCCAAACAATATCTTGTTTTCACAAGAAATTACGAAACTGCAGTTCATTTTATTAAGTACAAAAATGAAAACGAAATACAAAGTGACGATGAAAGACTTGGATGATTTTAAGATTTATTGGAATATCAGATGAATTTTGTAGATCTAAATTGTGTGCTTATGAACTGTGATGTAATATACACTTTATTGAAACATCAACAGAACAGAAATATAACAAAGAAGAAAGATGTTTAAAAGATATTGAATAAAGGCAATTGCTATACCTCTCTGAGGTTTAAAGAGAAAAAAAATCTGCCAATCTGTAATGTAATCTATAGAAAAGTGGAGAATATGAACATTCAGAAAAGAATTTTTAATGATAAAAATATTGATCTATTCAAAGAAAAAATTAAAAGATGTAAATTGGGACAATGTATGTCACTCCGACGATGTAAATGTTTCATACAAATCCTTTATTGACAAATTTGTAATGTTGTATGATGAATGTATACCTGTGAAAAATATCAAACTAACTGATAAACGTAATGTACCAAAATCACCATGGATAACCCCTACCTTGTTAAGATGTATTAATAGGAAAAATCAATTGTCTAAGAAGTCAATGCAAATTCCCAATGATACAAATATCTCAAAATACAAGATGTATCGAAACAAGTTAAATATTTCACTCAGGCTTGCTAATGGAATGGTTCCCGGCGACTTATGATATCTTAAAAGGTTTTGAAGACGTCATATACCGTCACTAACCATTCCACGTTCACAACAACCCTATTGTTGTCAATTGAGGGGCGTTGAAGAGTCATTTTGGGCCTTGATGCCAATTATTCTCTTAGCTCAGTCAAGCGTGACAAAGACATTTAATCACTAAACTACAGATAAACATGCCATATGACCCTTCAACTTGAGTAGAGAAGTGACCTTGAACAAGGCGGGGTCAAATCAAATTTGACCTAAAAATCACGTTTTCGACCCATTTTTGTTGTTGCCCCCTTTGAAAATTGATCCCATTCGGAATTCCATTTCACACCCAACAAGATTACCTATCAAATCTGACAAAAAGCAACATAAGCGTCCAGATATGGTTATCATAAATTGACCTTTACATAAAAAAGTGGTAACAATATTTTTATTCCAACTATATGAGCAACCGTGTAGAAGTGTCTAATTGGTTTAAATGAAATAAATTATCCTTAAATACTTCGAAAACAAATCGTATGCACCTTGGAACTGCCCATCAAATAAATAAATAAAAATGTATTAATACCAATGTTTATCTCGATGGATGTAAATTGACCCGTGTTTCTAACGCAACATTTCTTGGTATAACAATTGATGAAAATATAAACTGGAAAAGTCATATTAATAGCATCTGTAAAACATGCAGTAGAAATATTGGTGTGTTAAATAAGGTTAAGCAATTTACCGCAATTTCTACCAAAGAAAGCACTGTATCAACTTTATTTAACAATGATTCAGCCATACCTATCTTATGGTATTCTGTTATGGGGTAACACTAATCTCGCATATCTAACAAAACTTCATAAACTACAAAAAAGAGCAATAAGAATAATTTCAAATAGTTCTTATTTTAGTCACACCAAACCACTTTTTGAAATGTTAAATATTCTTGATATTTTCCAAATGTACGAGAAAGAAAAACTATACTTACTTCAGGTCCTCGTTGTTGGAATAATCTTCACAATGTCAAAACTCACCAAATCTTAAGGGAGGTCGGAGCCTAACAATCCCTAAAAATTGTTTTTATCATAACTTGAAAACTAATAAAGTAAACCACATAGATGTATACATTTTTAGAAAGGAAATTTTATAAGAAATTCATTCAAATGTTAAGAACTCACTTTTTAGAAACTCGCCAAAAACGAGTTATTTTGCCCAAATTTTTTGAACAAGCCTAGAAAAAGTATTATTTGGCAAAAATATTCCAAAATAGGTAAACATCATCTAAATCGATAGTTCTAGTGAATGTTCTCTCAAATTTTGATTAACTTCTTAGTTTTTACAAAATTGGCCAAAAAGTGCCCAATAATGCCCAAAAATCGTGATTTTTTGAAAAAAAGGAATTTTTGGCCTATTCGGACGAATTTTTTCAAAACTAGGGGATTAAACAAAAAATTGAGAAAATATTCCCTAGAAGCATCGATATAGATGACTTATACCTATTTTTGAACATTTTGGCCAAATAATATTTTTCCTGGGCTTGTTCAAAAAAAATTTGGCAAAATAACTCGTTTTTGGTGAGTTACTAAAAAACGAGTTCTTAAATCAAGAATCTGATGCTATAAATAGATTTCTTGTGAAATCCCCTTTCTAAAATTACTTTTATATAGTTTACTTCATTAGTTTTCAAGTTATGATCAAAATAAATTTTCAGAAATCGTGAGGCTCCGACCTCCCTTAAAGCATTCAAGAAAAAACTTCGTTCTTTTATCAAATCTCTTATCTAAATGCCATATTATCAAATTATTTTCTATCCAGATTATGTTAATAATAGCATATAATTATTGTCACTCTCGCATATTTTATTTATAAAATTAGACGTATACACGCCTTGTTTATGACCAGTGCATACGCCTTGTTTTTGACCACTGCACTGGCACATGTTTTGCTTTTAAGGGTACGAGGAATCCCTATGCTCAGGAAAATGTGAATCCTAACTATTTTTCAATCATGAAAAGATAAATAGTTTCCACTGCCTTTGCGGGGACTCGAACCATGGATTATGGCTGGGGTTAATCATGCATTACGAAGCAAGCGCTCTACCACTGAGCTATCAAGGCAGCGTTGAGATGGTGAACTAAAATCTAAAACATAAACATTAGAATGCCGTATTTTTCTTTTGTTTACATACAAATTGCAATTTTTGCCTCATTGGAATGCTCAATTTGTAAGTAAATTATGCGAATGCGTATATCAGACAAAATGTAGATTGACGTAATTTTGACCTTGATAATGGACGTGAAATCACTACTGAAGTCTCATGTATAAACTAGAGACTCTATCACAAATGTACGCCAAAAATTGTATTATTCTGATATGTGTAAGTAGGTAAAAAAGTGCAGTAAGGTTGCCGTTGGCAAAAATGGCATCCATTAAGGGACTGTAGCCTTAATGTAATTTTTTGTTTTGTTTCTCCGTACTGTATGACTTCCCCCCTTAAATCGTTTTGTTCCTTTGTAAGTGAGGGATAATACTCTTCGGGATTTTGCCTTCCATTATCCCTCCTCCATCAATTGTCTGTACCGTATATTGTTCGTTTAATTATGTACTTTTTAATGTAATTTTGATTGAAATAAACACGATTATGATTGACCTGCTCAAAGTTGACACAGACAGACCAACGCACGAGTACTTTGAACTTATCTATTCATGCGTAATATTACCAACCATATATAAACCGACTAGGATAACCGAAACAACGGCGACAATAATTGACAATATACTGACAAACATATTTTAGCATCTGAAATTCATAATATTGGTAAACAATACTATGATGATCTCAAAGAAATGGGTTTAAGACTAACAAAAGGCACATTCTCTAGTCATGGGCAACATATGTACCAAGTTAGGTCCTTGTACCTTTTATAGTTTGGTTGTTAGAGGTGATTTTATGCATAAACATTTGGGCCCCTGGGCCTAAGACTACCAAAAGGCACTAACTCTAGTCATGGACCACATGTGTACCAAGTTTGGTCTTTGGGACTCATGTACTTTTTGAGTTAGAGGTGATTTTAGAGAGAAGAGAAGACTACACCAACAGGAAAATAAAATCTATGCGATGTTTCACATGCATAGATAATTTATAAGAAAAAGTGCTGAAATATTTTCAAATTATCCTCCCGTATCCCTTTTCAAAAATACTTGAAAGACTTGTATTTAACATATGTTTAGATTATATTGACTCCCAAGAATTCCTCAATGACAAACAATTTGAATTCCGACCGAATCACTCAACGTCTATGGCTATTACACAACTGGTTGATAAGATCTGAGATCAATTCTGCCGTTGAAAATGACGAAACAACCATTGGCTTATTCTTAGATTTATCCAAAGCTTTTGATACTATTGATCATAAAATTATTATTTATAAACTTGAACATTATGGATTTCATTGTGTCATTCTAAAAATGGTTTAGGGGTTATTTGAAAGACAGAAAGCAATGTGTCTACTTTAATGACTGTAAATATCTTTATTTATTTATATTTAAGAAACATCGTTTGTGGGGTACCACAAGGATAAATACGCAGTGCCCTTATTTTTACACTTCATGTTTATGATAGGGGAGACCGGGGATGGAAGTTACACGGGTCAGTTGTTCCAGCTGGAACAAGATAGGAGAGGCTAACCAACATTCACATATTGCCTACACATAGGAGGGGTATCATGCTAAGCACGAGGTGTCCCCAAGTTTTGTTTAAATTGTATGGCATAAAAACTAATTTTCATACTCCCTAGTAAGTTTCTGATAAAACTTTATTTTTTACTATAACTCTTCAACTGTAGGTTCATAATGATAGCTTCTTATCGTAAATATAGTACATGTATGTCACATAATATATCCCAAAGGTATGACATATAATTCTGCCTCAATGTTATGGTCAAGTTTGTGTGCAAAAGTCCCAATGGGGATGGTTGTTACACCATCATATTGTGGCAATGTAACAACTTACCCCAATTACATTTACAGTGGTGAACTTGATTTTGTTTAAATTTTTTTGTACAAATATCATTTAAAGATACTAAAATGAATAAGTAGTTATATGTACTTAGTTAAAGACCAAAAAGTATGAATTGTTTGGTATTCTTGGCAGAAAGGGACAGTTTTAACTATTGTCCGAACATCCATTGAATTAACATTGTAACAACTAACCCCATCTAGTGTAACAACCTACCCCGTATATGGGGCAGGTTGTTACAAAAAAGATACCTTCATTAATTAATTAGTAGTTAGTTAGCTGTTTTATGTTTTCATAATTTTGGTTCCTCATATTTTAGTCAACATAATAGGCTAACCACAGACCCAAGTTGGAGCTTTAGAGTTCTTCTATTATATGGCCCGAAATGTAAAATTTGAAACGTCCATCCCCGGTCTACCCTATTATTTATTCATCTGATGTACTACAATTTATTCTGTTTGCAGATGACACCACAATTGTGTTTTCCCGTATCCCTTTAAGATATAACGAGTCAAATTGATAGGGTAACCAAAGAATTTAGAAGAAGTAAACAATTGGTTTAAGGCAAATAAATTTTCAGTCAATGCAAGCAAAGCATATTTTATGATATTTTTTGATACACCCCATATGACATCATGAAAATCTCTAGAAGGAATAATTGTTACTCTTAATAATACACAACTTGAAAGATTAAAATTTAAAAAAAAAATTGGCATAATGAATAAATTAAAATATGTTATCCCAGAACGCATACTTCATGTATCCGCTTTATTGCACTTTGGTTTAGCCCTATTTAAATTATGGAATCCTTATGTGGGGAAATACATGCAAATCATACATGGACAAATTGGTGAAGCAGAAGTCATGCTAATCACTTGTTTGTCAAGCATAACTTACTTACTGTTAATGATATACATTGTAATATTCGATGAAACTTGCTGTTTTTATGTATAAGTTTTCCAACAATGAACTACATGTTTCTTTTCGAAATTATTTCACCAGACGCTCAGGCATCCATGACTACGCAACTAGACATCTAAGTGATTTCAACCATAAAAGAAACAAGAAAGCCTTTTCCGATCATTCTGTTCGAGCCTGTGCAATCATACTGCAGGTCTCATAATATCCCTTTCCCCTCTCCGATTTTAAGCAGTGACATTTTTAATCGACCGTGCTGTTGATGTTTAACATTAATATTAATGAGTCAAATGTTTTGAATAAATTTAAATATGTTATCCCAGAACGCCTTCGGCGCTCGCAAAATCGCTGGCCTCCGGCGAAAGGCTCGCCTCCGGCCATGACTCGCGCCTTCGGCGCTCGTTACGCGCCTACGGCGCACCTCGCGCCTTCGGCGCTCGATGTTTGTGAAATCAACAAATCGAGTCTTTGACAAAGACTAGATTTCACTCCGCAAGATAAGTTAAAATTTTGTTCTTCTTTTCCTTAATTTTAATTAATTAATTATGTATGTAAAAGCAATAAATATAATGGTGTACAATAACGTTATGTACGTTTTCACAACGTTTCCAGTACGTTAGAGACATTTCTAAAACGTTCACAGAACGTATTATACGTTTTCTGTTGGTTCTCAGTGCGTTTTTGACGTATCTAATACGTTTACAGAACGTACATTTCGTGCTTCTATAGGTTATTGGTAACTGAAAGAAAGGTTCCGAATACGTTTTTGACGTTCTTTTAACGTTTTTGAAACGTCGTTTAACAACGTTCGTAAAACGTGCTTTTACTTCCACAAAAATACGTTTTAAAAACATTTTACTGAAACGTCCATAAAACGTAAATGGTACGCTCTCGAAACGTTCAGAGAACGTTATTTGGCTAGCTGGGTGCGCATGCGTAACCAATCTTACTATAATTTGAGTAGTGGTGTATGTGTGTTAGTAAAAGGCTCCCTCAGTTTTGATCTAAACGGCGTGAAATGCACGGGTAAGGTAGAGGAAAACCTGAGAAAAGTTCTAACCTATTAATCGGCAAAATCCGTAAACGGGTTGCGTCAAAAAGTGCAAAAAACCTGTATTTTTGGTCCTTTTTTGACGTTAATGAGCGTCTTACGCATTCGCACAGAGTCGAAAAATTACTAGCCGAGTGCGTGAGTAAACAAAACGCATCCAAGGACATTGCGCGGTGCACGCAATAGCAACGACGCACGGTAAGCGGCAATGCCAGGTTTAAGGCTACGGGAAAATTAACTGACAGGGAAAACGGTGAACTTACGCAGCATTATGCACGATGGTGCGGGATGATTCACGGGAGATGGCATCACGGGGAAAAACTGTGATCAGAGATGCAAGATGATACATGTATACAGAATAAGAACATCAAAAAAACTTTATACGGGAAAATACAACGTTTTTGTGTATTCACGTTCGGGACGGGGGAGCCAGGTTAAGGTTACTGGACGAATTAACTTACAGAGAAAACGGAAAAAACACTTGCAAGGTTATCACGATGATACAGGATGATTCACGGGAGCAGCGAGCACCACGGGGAAAATATGTGATCAGAAATGCAAGCTGATATGCAGAATAAGAACATCAAAAACAAATTTATACGGAAAAATTACACTTTTTGTGTATTCATGTACGGGACGAGGGAAACCTGGTTAAGGTTACGGGAAAATTAACCGACAGAGGAAACGAGGAACTTACGGCAGGATTATCATGATGATATAGGATGATTCACAGGAGCAGAGGGCATCATGGGGGAAAATGTGATCAGAAATGCAGGATGATATCCAGAATGAGAACATAAAAATACATTTATCAATGTTTATACGGTACTAAAATTTTAGAATTCAATGATCGGGGGTATTTTTAAGCTTAGGGAAAACCAACCTAAACATTAAAATCAAATTAAACATTATCAATGTATGACAAATGTTAATAAGTTCAAAATAGTATGCTCTAATCACCTAGCGGGGGCCTGCGCGAAGCGCGGGCATCCCGCTAGTTATTGTAAATATGAGAGTATATATCTTTAAATACCCGTCGAATACACAGTCAGCCAGCTAGTCTACTTATTAGCAGTCTGGACTTTTAATCTCAGAGCCGTGGGTTCAAACCCCGGCGGAGTCGTTTTGATATTTTTTTTTTGCGTAGCGTATTGTTTTTTCTGTAACGAATGAAATTCTCGAATTTTTGGCCTGATTTATATAAAAGAACCAAAAAGGTTACTTTTCAGTCTGGAAAATAAATGTTGCATTCATTGCATTTCGCATGAAATGCAAAATATTTCTGTGCAGCGAGGCCATTCAAAACAAACTCTGACATGAGATCCGTGCACGGTTTCTGACGTCAGAGGATGACCCGTCGTGACCAAAGGTAGTACTTATCGAAATTTTGGTGCCCAGCTATGCAATACAAATTGCAGGCAAGTACGAAGAGCCGATATTAGGTACCTTTCGTACATCACATTAACGTATATTTTTCCTCTCGTTATTTCTTCACTTTACAGGCCTCACAGGCAAAACGTATTTTTCAAATTTCATCAATCGGAGTTTTTATATTTTTACTAGCAGAATCGATCAAACCAACGGCGTTTTATCTTCTAAACCAAGATTGATGTATGGGTTCAAATTTTGTTGCTTAAAAAGTCTCAAAATCGTTGATTTTTATAGAAAATGCCATGTAATGCTTCTTTTTTACCAACAGCAAAAAAATTCATATGCATTGTATTGGAAAAACTCCAAAATTTCATACCCCCGTTCCCAATTTGCATTTGCTTTCACCGTTTCCAGATAATAAGGGTTCAAAGCCAGCATTTTAAGCAGGTCACGTTTAAGAAAACAAAATCTCGCGACCATTTTTGTCTCGTTTGGCGAGACTTGGAATACAGAATTTGCATAATGAGCTCATTAACAGGGTCGTTACGATTAGACTTAGTCCATCTAGATGGACCTCACAAGCGAGCGCCGTATGCGCGAGCTTCGAAATCTGCTAATTCAAATGGACATTTTCGAGCCCAATTTAAAATAAATTTAAGTCAAACTTATGTAATCACGCGGTTTTTTTTTTAAGATGTCCTTGTCCCGTCCCTGTCCACGTCCCGTCTTGTTGCGAGGTCATTTGTATATCTGATCGTGTCTGGAACTGTGTTTTTAGGGGTAGACAAATTACAGGCCTATATTTGGCCTCCTGTCTTCTCCTCTATATAACTTTTGTTTTGTTTGTGAATTTTGATTTCATGTTATATTGATGTTAAGTTTTTATGGAAATCAAGATTGAACTTGAACTTGCATTAAGAGGGAACTTAGCAGATGTAAAATATGTTAAAGTATAATTCGGGTAGCAAAATAAGGCTCTCTGCTGTTATAACCGGTCCATTTTCTTCACCAAGTTTGGTATTTTGATGAAGTTGATTTATTAAAGAGTTTTATTCCGAGTTTATCTGAATCATCTGATCTCAGCCAATTTAATTTCATAATTGTCTGTTCAACGTGAGATTTCTAATCAAATCGCTTGCTACGTGTTATACGGCAAAAAATATCGATGCAACTTGTAATCGATATCTCAAGAGGAAATTACAGGGCATGTGTCATGACATGCGCCGCACTCTTATCGCGTCGTGCTCAAAATTTGTAAGTTTTGTTTCCCTGCAAAAAGTTTTCACTTTGCCAGATAAGCAGGAAATTTTTGATTTTGGAAGAAATTTTATACCAATATCACAGGAAACATATTCACTTACATTATCTGCAATTATTTTGGTCCGATAAATATATAATTTAGTAGAAAATAACCAAAACAAAGTGTACCAGTTTCTTTTTCAGAACGTTTTATAATATAACACTTACGATTTTATTCATGGTTTATGAGGTAAGGGCAGCCACTGACATCCCAAGTGGCAAAATTTCGATGTGATAGGGTTTGTAATTTCAGACGAAAAGATTTGATTTACGTACAATGTACAAGTTTTTTCTTAAAACAGGATTTACCCCCCCCCCCCCTCAACCAGGGCACTCGAATTTGAAAGTGACGGGGGTGTGCGGCACGGACCTCGGAAGAGGGGGTCTTCGGTGACATGCTAAATAAAGAAAAATGGTGTCTTTCGGTGAGGAGCTCTTAAAAAAGGGGTCATTCGGTGAGGACAGTAACAATTAGGGGGTCTTTTGGTGAGGATCTCATTGCATTGAAAAGGGGTGTAATTAAGTGAGGCGCTCAAATTTATCGCAAAACTTCAGGTCTTCCAGTGAGGTGTTTGAACAACTATAAAATCCATGAAATAATTATCCTTGGGGTATTAAGACCTATTAGGTATGATCCACAGGTGTTAACACTCGCATAGAGCCAAAATCATCAGGAAATACATAGTAAAACTCCTCATTTATGAAAACAAGGGTCATTCAGTGAGAGGGTTTTCTTCGGCAAATGGGTGGTCATTAAGTGAGAGAGCATGTTAAAAATGGGGGACATTCAGTGAGAGCAACTTGTGAAAAATTAAAAGGGGGTCATTCGGTGAGAGGATGTTTGAAAATGGGGTCAATGTGGCCGCACACCCCCGTCACATCTTTTCACGGGATGTGTCAAGCTGCCTAAAGTGGACATTGGAATTCATGAGGGTGATTCCGAAGTAACGTTTGTGACAGAAAAAATGGAAAATTTCACTTTTAAATGGCTACAGAATCTAGAATAAACAGTACATCCACGAGTTTGTTGTTGATACTGGTGAGGTCAAAACATGTAGATGTTTAGAAATTAATTTAATTGCCAAAATCCTGAATAAAGTTCATGTAACGGTCAGTAACGTTTGTGACATCGCACGGAAATAGTTTTTTTGCTCCAAATGACTTCAAAGTAAAAATT
>JXSR01S048200.1:2251-14975 GCA_000969725.1 Ophiothrix spiculata
AAAAGTCGAACACTATGCTCATACCGGCCGATAAGACTAGGAACTTGTACAGGATGAACCCCGATAACCACGGTAAGCTACTAAGGGAAAACATCACGAAGACATACAGAACTACCAGCGCATCTACAGTAGATAATATCAACGCAGAAGCACAGAAAATTGCAGTAAGTATAGGTATTGCAGACAGAATGGACACTATGGCCAGGAGACAGGCATTCATCACCCTTAAGGACCACAAGGATAGCTTTGCCAACAAGTTACCTTGCCGACTCATCAACCCAGCAAAGAGTGAAATAGGTATTATCAGTAAGACCATTGTCGATAGAATCAACAGCAGCATTAGGTCAGCAACGAAAGTCAACCAGTGGGGCAACACTACATCGGTCATCGAATGGTCACCCAATACACGCTTAGGCACACGTAAAGTGTTGTTTGCCGAAGGTGTATCGGCACACAACACTCTTCATGCATAGGCAAATCTTCTCCTCTCCTGATAACGACAGTATGGTCACAGGCTGCCTACAATAGGAACAAGGTGACGTGCTTGGCTTATCGTATACCAACAGGTCATTGACCATGTTGACGGTCGTTTTTCCGCTGGGTTCTTGTGGATTTTTATTATTTGCTGCTGAAAAGATATACTTTATTTGTTTTTAATAATGATCTCCAGAAGGTAGGAATCGATATAATGTTAAACCATGATATTAGATTCACATGAAAGGACCACTGGAAGCTGACCTGCTGAATTGTTGTCCACGACCCATGCGACGTACACACCATGCATTTTATGAACATTGCATGCATGATGTACATAGCTTATTGACCCAGGGAACTTGCTTTTTTTACTGTCACATATCGCAGAATCATAGTTTATTTATGATAAGGACAAATGGACTTCTGCCATACATTGTCATATGAACACGGATGATAGAAGAATGGAAGGTAATATTGATTCATACTTGTTTTTATTTCTTTTTAAATATATTTTCGGTTGCTTTTTAACCCTTGTCTTACCTAGCCCGATTTAGCAACAGCCTTCAAATTTTTTATCGTATTTTTATCCTACGCTGCGCTGCGCGGAGGCTAGGGTTACGGTATCAGCTATGATGTCTTACCAAGCAAGGTTGGGGGATGGGGGTGATTCCCTGTCGCTTAAGGTGTCTGGTCCATGATAGATCTGCCCGAGAATTTCTAGTAAAAATTGGCATGAATGATATTTTATCGACAAAGAACTGATTTTAAAAATAAAAATTGGGGGTCACCGGACTCGTTTTTGCTTGCGAATCAGTTTAAAAACAACATTCTTGGAGTTTTTTTGGGAAAAATTATTACGGTGGTCTGGAAATGTGGCAATGACATTATGTAGTGATGATTTAAAAAGTCTGCCGAAAATGTTTGTTAATTTTTATACAAGTATGTTCAAGAAAATAAAACAATAAAAAATTAGGGGTAACCGAACTAAGTTTCCAGAAAAATATTAAAATGTGGAATTTTGCCTCAAAACACTACTCGGAGTATATGCGCATAGTCCGCATACTGGTATGCGTGGATGGCGCATGGACCAGACACCTTAACTCAAACGAATACAATGGCATAGCTGGGTGTCGGTGAGCTCATGGACCATAGTAGCAGGAGGAGGCGGCTATGCCCCATCACTCAATAGCTATGTCATGTGACCTTTAGCCAGTATTGTCATTGACGTACTGTTGGAGATAAAGTAGTTCTCAACAGAACGGTCAAAATAAAAGTGTACAATGGAGTTCATCGCCCAACTCCAACTCCAACATATTTAGTATCTACAAACATTGGTTTATAATATGTGACATAAACAGAATATTTGGTGTAACTTTCTTTTTAACATCGATGTCAATGGGCGGATTGATTTTATTCGATATCAATGCCATCCCACCCTGCGTAGTAGTTGTTGGATTTAATTCATGAATGCGTACTCAGACTCGCATGGGCGTCATTTCAGGGGGGACAGGGGGACTCGTACATCCCCCCCCCCATGATTTTGTGTGTCCCCCCTCACAATATTAAGTGTCCCCCCACGGTTTTGAAAATTTGCCCTCTGGACCCCCTCACACTTCAAAATGAAATGACGCCTATGACTCTTGAGTGTCTTGTGCGTAGACGCAAACAAAAAAGCCTTGAAAAGTACACTGGCGTGAGACACATCTGTGTATTTCTCACAGACACACGTTCACGAATCAAATCCAACAACTATAGGGGTTTTGAGTAGTTGTAAAATCATCCAATGCGGTCATTTTAGCGAAAAACTTGTAGGTACCATCTTCGGGGGGTGGGGGCAGGGTGCATCATCAAAGAAGGAAGGTAGGGAGGAGGAGTTTCATTAATAATAACAGAGACTAGGTTTTAAGGCGCTACAGAGTTTTGCTCCCCTTAATCGCTCCCCTTAATTATTCTGGGAGAGTGGTCTAAAGCTCTCCTAAAATCTGGTCTGTCTGTAGTCAGTTCCTTTATATTCCTCTTCATTTGCTTCCCTTAAAAACTCCAGGCGAGCTTTTTATTACTCTTCTGTTCATCTTATAACTTAGTCCCTGTAATAATAGCCTTCGAACATAGTGAACACCGTATACCATACATACTTCTATGTAATCGCAGCCTTATACATGTATATACCAGGTGTATCAAAAAAAATTGTGCACAGATTAAAACCGATTAAAAACTGACCTTGACAAAAGCACCAAATCGTAATTTTCATTTTTCATCCGATATCCATTAATTTTTTTCTGCATTTGAAAGCTTATTAAATTTGCTTAGTACTACAATAACAAGAAAATTATAATTTTGTGCTTTTATCAAGGTCAAAATTAGTTTTAATCCGTGCACAATTTGTTTTGATACACGTGGTACTTTTACTAGTATGTGTACCAGTATGTGAGATAAACTGAAAAGTATTAAAGAAAAGATTTATGAAATGTTGCGAAAATGTTACTTCACCACTTTTTTTGTGTACCCAGGATAAAAAAGCACTCCACCCTATTATATTTATACCCGTTATTCAATTATATTTAGATAAAATGATCATGTTCAGAGTGAAACTACATGTATATAGTAAAGCTAGTGTAAATTTTATTCAAAAATGCAACTTTGTAATTAAGCTAGTGTGAGTTTTTTATTCAAAATTGCAGCTTTGAGTGTAGCACTAATACACTTTTCCTCCTCTGCACCCTCCAGCTCCACCACCACTGACCAATCATCTTTAATGAGATATAGTGATTAACAGGAACATGTCATTATTTTTTCCCTTTGGAAACTAAAAGCCAAATAGTTACTCTTCAAAATAAGAACAAAATAATTTCAGTCAATAATTATGATAAAAATACATGCATTTACAATTATGAAATTGAACCAAACCACTAGCATAAGCAGATTCTGTTATTACCTGTCTACGGCAAATTGCCTCTTTGCCTTAGGTTAATTTTGGCCCTGTTGGTCCCAGACCACAAGTTGACATGTTGAACAGCTTGGATAATGCTGCATCAACTTCACTTTTGAATACATTCACAGTCGGTGCACAAACAGCCATTTCTGGGAGCTTGTTCCAGTGTGACACAATTCTGAAGGTGACTGAATTCTGTCTTATATTCAGCATTGCCCGCTTCTTCTCGATTTCAAACTGTTGCCCCTTCTTCCTCTCTCTTCCTCTGAGAATAATTCCATCCTGACATCACCATGCATAATTTTGAAGACCTGGATTAGGTCACCTCTTAATCCTCTTAATTCCTTGACAAATTTGCTTTCTAGTAATGTATACTTTTCTTTACTGTTTTGTATACTGTAACTTAATATTTTTAGACTTATGAGCCAAAAAAGAAAGTCAAAATATAAGTTGATAGTGGGCCTTTAATAAGGATGCGTAAACACTTCCGGTTTCAAGACCCAAAAGTGCTGTGACCCGGTAGCAGCTGACGAATTTGGCAAAGCACGCTACGGTCGCTTTGGATGGTAGCCACGTGTAATGTGCCGAATTAAGCTTGACCGATGCTATTAAAAGCCGTAGTTTTATATCAATTACAACATATATTTAATGACTCGTTTGTGCGTGTGTCTAAATCCACATCCTTTAGGTACAGTCTCAACTACAAGTTACTGCAGTGCGGTTGCTGAATTCGTGACGTTGTTAAGCTTACATCATACATCATGATACATACCCGCCAAGAAGCATTCCGGGAAGGATATAACGGAATAAAGCATGACGTGAAAGAGTGAAAGAAACTAATGTTGCGTGAGAGTTGTTAGCCTTTACATTTCTTTACAACCCGGACAATACGGGTACTTCTATATCTCTGCTATTGTTACACCGGTAAGCTGAAATATCATGACATGATCGTTTCCCGGGTGGGGTTTACACACTCCTTACAAATACAATGAGTTATCCTCTCCATACGAACTACAAGTGTAATGGTGGATTCAGAGTCTGCCCATACGCATCGATCGATGCCCATCGACACGCAGTCTTTAAGTTTAACACTCACTATTCCTTATGCGTTGTGCGTGTAAAGACTGCGCGTCGATGGGCATCGATCGATGCATATCGTCAAGACTCTGAATAAACCATAATGCTGCTTTCATACTCGTGTAGTTTTGCAGCTTTGTCGCTGCGTGACGTATATTTTTTGAAAAAACTTGCTGCTTCTGGTTGTCGTAGCGGCAAAGCTACATGTCGCTGAGGTAATCGATATCGTCAAAATTTTGTCGCACGACAAGAATTTTTGAGTTGAAATGAATTCAACTTTCAGAGCGACATGGAGCTGCAAATCTGAAAAAGCGACAAAACTGCAAAGCTACAAAAGTGTGAAAGGAAGCAAGCGACAGAGCTTCAAAGCTACAAAGCTGCAAAGCGACAATAAACTATGAAAGCAGCATCACTCTTACAACGTCCTATTGACTGTATACGTGTTTATTTTATTAGGGCCTATAAAAAATAATAAAAATAAATGTGCTCACCAAAATACTGTCATACTGTAATGTATAATGTAATGTATAGTGTAATGTATTTCATATATGATCACGTTGAGGGCGCTGTAACATTTTTAAAAAGTGTGCCAGGTGAGTTTTTAAGCTCTAACTTTAATTCTGTTCAAGTTGAAGGATATAAAAAAATATGCATATTCTTTGAAACAATACCTATCAAATGATACCAAACACATGCTATGAAATAAAAGCGCATTTTTATTAAGAGCCCCGCCAGATTTGAAAATGAGTCAAAATATGGAAAACTGTGTTGAAACTTCCCATAGAGGATCCCAATTTTTGGCACTATTCGGGTGAATTTTGATGTATGTATTTCATCCATAACTTTGCCAATTGTTACTCATATGATTCTATGAAGTGGTTGACCCCTCATTTTGAAGGTAATTTTAATACCTTTCATGACAAAATTTCACAAAACAATTAATGTTGAAAATGTTGTGAATGTCCCTATACTAGTGCCTACGTCATCTTCTCACGAGAAGGTGATTACCAGCTCCATTGACCTTCTCTATAGACGAATTTCATATCTTCTTTCAGAGAGCATATAGGCCTAAATTTACCTAAGGTATGCCAGTATATCCTCATTAGTATTTAACAACATATAATTTTTTTTATAAATGTGCTTTGACAAAAAAGTTGCCAAAAGTTGGTTTAAAAGTTACTCTGGCATTTTAAAATACTCACAACAATATTCAAAAGTCATTCTGGATCATTTCAGTGAATGTTTGGGTCGTGCATGTAAACTAAATTTACTTAAAATTGATGAAACATCTTTTACAATTCATGTGGTACGATGTCAATGGACCTGAGTGTGACATTATCGTAGATGGAGTCCATTGTAGATAATTCACATTTTGGGACTAGTCATACGGTAATAAAATTTTGTTCATCTGGTTTAGGACTACCGTACTTTGAAATTCATTTACAAGTACAAATTGTAGGCACATTATCAAACGTAAATGTCACTTTTTTCTGATTTTTGATGAAATGTTAAAAAAATCATTGTCATTGCATAGGGTACCATATAGTCTGAGCTTCCAGACCCATACTCCATTTCATGACATATATCCCCAATTCAGAATTTTTGATGTGGTCGCATGTCATTTATAAGGTGGGGCCCAATTGTGATATAAAATTGGATGGATCGAGCATGATACAATAAGATATTGGTCGAGCCATGAGTTTTACGAAATATCGTTATCCCGCAGTCGTAAGCAACTGCATCTCAGAGAAAACCCCTTAATTTGGCCCTCGTAGACGTATTTTTATGCCTCCGCGAGAGGCATTATGTTTTCTGGTTGTCCGTCCGTCCGTCCGTCCGTCCGTCCGTCCGTCCGTCCGTCCGTCCGGGCTCGTTTCTCAGAACTGGTGAGGCGTGGAACAATGCAAGTCGGTGGACTGGTGGTAAGGGTTGCTAGTAATTTTCTCTTCGGCGCAAAATATGCAAATTTAGTCGGTTTTTAAGCAGAAAATATGTGTTTTTTTGTGATTTTAGGGACTTAGAAATAATTGGACAAGGAGCATTTGCTAAAATTCCACCCCTTCAAAATTTTAACCCCACCTTATTTTAATGGGCGCATAACATATGCGAAAATTGGCCCGATCGGCCATTTAATTAACGAATACAACGCGTTTTAAGATGGCGCTCTTGCATGTAATCCTTTATAATTTCGTAGATACAAAGGGCAATATCTCCTTAACGGAGCAGAATTTTATTTTATGCATATCTCCGAAACCGCATGCCCTACGTTAATGATATTTGATGCCTGGGTAGACCTAGAGCCAAACTCAATCCATCGACAATTTAAGCGCAAAATATGCTAATTAACTACCTAATTTGCATAATTTATGGATAAAATGGTTTAAATGGCATATTTTACAAACTGTCCACCTTACATTCATGAAATTTGGTGGGTAGGTGGAGATTGAGCTGCGCTTGTGCCAGGTGCAATTTGAGCGCAAAATATGCTAATTAAGTACCTAATTTGCATAATTTATGCATAAAATGTAGCTTAATTTATGCGTAAAATGCTTTAAATGTGATATTTTACAAACCGTGCACCCTACATTCATGAAATTTAATGGGTAGGTGCGGATAGAGCTGCGCTTATGCCAGCTGCAATTTGAGCGCAAAATATGCTAATTAAGTATCTAATTTGCATAATTTATGCATAAAATGTTGCTTATTTTTCAACTTTGTCCGATTTCAAAGGTTAAGATGTCAAATTGTTCGTCATGGACCAGCGATCAAAAGTGTTAATGGTGACCCCATCGTCCGACCTTTCCCTAGGGGTCAAAGGTCAAAAGAAAGGTCAAATATTCAACTTTGTCTGATTTCAAATATTAAGGTTTCAAAATGTTCGTCTTTGACCAGCGATCAAAAGTGTCAATGGTGACCCCATCGTCCGACCTTTCCCTGGAGGTCAAAGGTCAAATTTTCAACTTTGTCAGATTTCAAAGGTTAAGGTCTCAAAATGTTCGTCTTGGACCAGCGATCAAAAGTGTCAATGGAGACCCCATCGTCCGACCTTAAACTGGGGGTCAAAGGTAAAAAGAAAGGTCAGATTTTCAACTTTGTCCGATTTCAAAGGTTTGGGTCATAGTTCTAAAGAAAGGTCAAATTCTCAACTTCGTCCGATTACAAAGGTGGAATGCGGAGGCATCGTGATTGACACTCTGTGTCGAGAACCGCGCGGCCCGAGAACCGCGTATTCTAGTTGAACCCTAGTTTGGCCTTAATGGCCTGCCAACAAATTTAATTGAGAACCCCTGTACTAGTGCATAAAACAATGATATACGGTATACATGTCTTCAAACAGCAAGTTGTTACAAATTGAAATTTAGTATCAATTCATTGGAAGTGTAGCAGTCCATATATATTTGAAGAAAATTACCATTTCTTAGGACATTGGCTTGATTGTAGACCTCCTGTCTGGCAGTGGTACCATTACAATGTTCTGTCAGTAATTTTGAATAAGTTACAATTCCCAAACATTTAAAATGTGCTTGCATTTTGGAAAAAATTGTGAAAATATGTCATATAGGCTATATGAATATTTAAAATGCTAAAATCATGTACGGTAACTTGATAACAAATGGTCGGAATCAACCTCTTGAAGTGAAATTGTTGGAAACATTTCAGTATGTTACACTCTCATCTTTAGCTAGAATCTAGGTTTTCATCACATCATAATCATGAATTAATTGCACCTTTAAAAAATGAGAATCAATTCACAATATATTGTAACTTGGAAAACTAGAATCAAATAACTATTTGTTTGTGAATTACATTTGTGAACGCGTTGAAGGAAGCGCTAGCAATCACGCAGTCACCTCTCACGTGAGCATGCATTTTCAAGGTGAAAACGGATGTCCATGCTCAGAACTTTGAGTGTGCATTTACTTATTACTGCTAGAAACAACAGTAACATTTTACTTGAATTAAGGTGAAATTCACGAATTTGATGCCAGCCTCCATTCTTTTAGAGTACAACATTCACATTTCATTTGATATCAGTTACAACTTACACGTTACCCTCTGTATAAACAAGTCGTCACAGTGTAAACGCACCAAGAACCAAGGCCAAAGACCATCAGTCTGTCATTAAATACTACATATGTGGTGGGTACAGGTCTTTCATTCACTAGTTGGTTTTGATAAATTCTGTTGAAGGAGCATGGTCTGGTTTTCTAAATTCAGTTTCATGGAAAGATCATCTTTAAAAGAGGCATTTGGTTTCAAATTTCAGTTATATTGGTTTTACTTTTTATGAGCAGTTATGTAGTCAACAACTTCACATGGTTCATACCATGCATACCATAAATAGCATTGTTTCACTTATAACTCTCAAAACGAACATAACTTTGATATTTCTGGAAAATTTCACGTGAGTTGTGGGAACACTTACAAAAAATCATGTACAAATGTATGAAAAAAGTTGAAGCAACTGGACCATGCTTCTTTTTTAAGTCTTAGCACTAGGCCAGGGTTCGACTTTACCGTCGGATCGTCGGTCCCGACCGACAGAATTTCGGAAGGACCGACCAGTTCAGCAACGAGATGGTCCTTCGGTCCGATCATTTTTTAGGCTGTCACTGATTTTGGAATTAGAAGTCCTTCTGAAGGACCTGTAAATTTAGTGAAGGACCTGTGGATTTTGAGACTTACTGGTCCTTCTGTCCTGTGGATTTAAAAGTGTAAAGGCAACCCATGTACTGTAGGCCTGTATTGTTTTACATACATAACATAGAAAACAGCGTGCATTGAAAGGAAATTAGGAACGAGTACGATAACAATTTATTGTATTATTTTGTATTGTGTCTATAGGAGCTCTCAACGATGGAGGACAACACTAGACCTAAGAGACTTAAAGTGGATACTTTAATAGTAACACCAGATTTGAAATGCAAATCCAGCAAAACTGAGTTATTTAAAGAAAGTACCAGTTTAAATGATTTTCGTCCATCACGGGGTGAACCAAGCAATGTTCAGCAACATGAGGTCCAACCTCCCATATTCCATGAACACCCAGATCATGTTAGTGAACATCAACGAAGAACTCTTCAGGAGTGCATGGCATGGGAGAATTGTAGAGATGAACTCATTAAAGCACATTATGAGATACAATTTGTTACCAGTGGTCAAGTATGCATCCAGTGCAAAGCAGAAATTGAACTGAATCAAGACCATATAAGATGCATTGATTGTGGACAGCAATCGGTCTTTTGCTCAGCAGACTGTTTGAAAACAACACATAATGGACAGCAACTAGCACTACACAAACCACAAGTTTGGAAGGTATAGTTGTTTGTACATTTTTTAACAAAAAAAAGTATTATCGAGTTATAAAAGTTTACCATGCCACATTAAAAGAAAAGACTGACCTTATCACACATTGGTCATCATACCTGTCAACATTCTTAAATTCTGATGCGTGAGACTTTCATAAAGAGTAACATTTACGGACAGCTAACATATGAGGCCAAAAATGTACACCCCAAAACATTTTTGAACAGCTTTAAAAAAACATGTCTCACTAGTGCACATATGGCTCATAACGATCTCATAATTCAATTTCTGAACCAAAATTGGATACTAAATTAGTTTTTCAAACCTTTCTCCTATTTTTTTTTTCTGTAACACACCAATACGCATTGCCACCTACATGTATAGGAAATATTCACGCTATAGCCAGGCCGCAGGGCCTTACAAAGGCATGTAAGCGAAGGGGGGCAAACACATCTACCGTCCCGAAATTCATGTTTCGTCCTGATGTATATATACTGTCAATTTGTTTGTACTGCTATTTTCAACCATCGAAAACGCTTTGCCTTCGGCATATCTGAGATGAGCTTTCGGTAGAAGATTCGGAAGAAAATAATTACGAGAGGCCTGCATAAATTTCCCGGGATATCTGAGATGGGTCTGAGATGGTGACTGACCTTGTAGTCTTTTATGCTCTCTTTCAATCTACATTGTATAATAACATGGCTTGCATCGCCTGCGTTTGAGACTAGCAACAGTAAACAGTCATGGGAAAATCGATTTTGGTAACGCCCAAAACTACAAGAATATTAAAGGCCCACTATGACACTTAAAAGTTGACACTCGCCCAACAACTTTCAGCTGTGACATTTTGCAATAGGAAGTTACGAAATCTTATAATGAACGAACCATGGCTTTCTATGGCTTATTTCACTGATGCCTTTGCGTATCATCATGCAGGCCTACCGTGTTTATATTCTAATGCCGGCTAGTATAAAGATAAAAAAGAGGGGGTTGTCATCATAGGCCTATCATTTTTTGAATTTGACGCTCTCGTGTTTTTCTACATATATCTTTAAAAAATGTTTAAATTCAAACCCTAAGCCAGACTGTTGTATAATTTTTCATTACTCGGATCTGGCATTTTCCTCGTGACCATGAGTCCATGATACCCTTACTTGGGTCTATTGGACCTATTATATATGCCTATTTTTATCTGAGATAAGTAGGTAGGCCTGTTGATTTGGTTCACTTATCTCAGATTTTTATCATAGGCAGTGTGTGTGGTGGGTGTGTGTGTCATTGATTGTCTTTATATGAAATCAAGGGAAGGGTCACAAAAAGTTCAAAAATATTCTAAAAATCACTGTCTGAAAGGATTACATCATTGGACATTGTGAACCAAAAAGGGGTGGGGGTGTGGGGGGGGGGGCGTTGGATTGGAGGCCTGGCACTCATATATGAAAATAATTACGTAACCTGCTCCTACTGGTGTAAAATATAGGGGCATGGGTGACTAGGGGCCAGGGGGCTCTAAAAACAGAAGCATCGCTTTTTTATCAGGTGGGGGTATTCAACTTTGACTCAGGCCTACGTGCCATACCACCAAAAAAACCCACTTTTGTTTCATTAGCTCTCATCAAAAGACCCCCTATTTTTACCAACTGTCACTCAATGACCCCGCCCCCTTCCTTTAATTGTCACTAGCTCAAAAGATCCACTATCTTCTAATGATGTAATTTTTCGGGAATAAAAATGGTCAAAACTATTGCAAACGATTGTTGAAATTTTGAAAATTCAACACTTATGGGGGGGGGGGGGTCCATATGAACCCAACATTTGGTTTTTGCGCGTCAGCCAGCGCAAAACGCGAAGTAATTTTTCATCGCCCTTCCCTTCTATGTAATTGTCTCACTTTACCATAGCTTCACTTGGTGGCAAAATAATTCAAATCGACCCACCCCTTCCCATGCTAATTAGCATTATAAGCATTTTCGAGGGCACTCTTCAAATTTGTTTTGCCCATAAAATTGTAACCGAAAAACATTTTTCCAATTTTATTTCAGGAATGTATTTGTACTAACATACTGCAAATATGAGCCACATTTTATTAAAAAATTCCATTGGGAAGTGAGTTTTCAATTTTTTGGCGGGAAAATTTTGACGCGACACGACAAATTCTTATTTGGCCACCATTTCGAAACGAATCGTCCGATTTTCGAATTTTTTTCTTTGTTTTGGTTATTTTGAGGTACTTTACCTGTGACCCGAGTTTCAACGTAAAATTCCTACGCGAAACCGCTTTTTCGGTTATGGGTCCATATGGACCCCCCTCCCCCCCCCTTGACCACTAACAGGGCATGATCGATGTCACTTCAAATTGTGAGTGCCCCCCCCCCCCCCCCGGGGTTCTAATACATTCACATTCATATGTGACAAAATTGTGTAAGCCTATCTAAAGAAAAAATCCAACTTTTAGAGGATAAAACTTTAAATTGCTCGTAAAATGATCCTTGTTTTACAGGGCATTTCTTCATAGTTTAGGGAGAGGTTCACGCACGTGTACATCATTATTGTGCCTATAATAATACCTGACTGCCGCCCCATTCAACAAAGTAATTTTAAGTTTATTTGATGCAGCTATATTTCTACGCCGGTATCTAATTTACACGGCACGAGCGAAACCGCGGATGGACACACGGTCAAACATGGTAGTAGAGAGGTATGACCAACGTCGTGCAATTTCCCTCGACACGCTGCATAACACCCCCATGTATTTTTTAATCTAAATTTACTATCAATATGGCAACATTGTTACCGCTAAACATGCCTGGCAATACTATGCTACGCCAGTTGTCTCTCAGGAGAAGAAAAGATTTGCCTATGCATGAAGAGTGTTGTGTGCCGATACACCATCGGCAAACAACACTTTACGTGTGCCTAAGCGTGTATTGGGTG
>JXSR01S048200.1:15025-25724 GCA_000969725.1 Ophiothrix spiculata
ACTGTGAAGGGATAATTCATCCTTTTGTTGACGAGAGTGTTTAATAATAAGAAAAAAATCCTCTGATGAAACACTCAGACGTGAATTAGATTAATCAACGAGTTACTAGATATGATTGAACATTTATTTCATGTTTTGAAAAAAATCACCACACTTTTATTTTTCCCCAATTTTGTTAGAAAAATATGTCCCTCACATGACACATCTAATATATCTTTGTGTAAATCAATATATTTTACTCTGTTGAAAGTGTCCACAGGAAATAAAGTATAGGGACAGCCGCATTCATGCTTTGCTCAGCCCGCAACTCAGTTATTGCTGGATGTAACACCGACGACGACGACGACAGCTTACAATAAGTACACAATAAGGCAGCTCGTATAATTTTTCGAGTGCCTTGATTGATGTCTGCCACTCCGTGTATATTTACAAAGCATAATGCAAGGGCAGCAGCTTATCTCAACCAGTACATATCCATTTATGTTGCTCCCGGAGAAGGTCTCCGCTCTGCTCAAGACACCTTTCGTTTGGATCTTCCTGTGACACGGTTAAAAATGGCCGATAGTACATTCAGTTTTGATCTAGAAATTGGAACAAATTTGCCTTTTGGCATCAGAAATTCTGCAAGTATCACGATCTTCAAAGAGCAGATTAAAACTTATTTTTGTAAAATTGTAATATGTTTCTTTATTTTATTCATTTTTATTGTTTTAAGCGATGTGATCACTTCTGGAATTGCTTTAGTAAACGTCGTTTATTATTATTAATGTATATTCTGAAATGAAGACACTATGTGCTTCCTTTATCAGACAGAAATGCATGTCATTAACTGCATAGTACGTGTTATATACAAAGATATAGGAAATTTTTATACGTCCCTCTGGGAATGCCGACTCTTCAATAACAATGGTATCTTATTTCAACTGACTTCTATTAAGTTATCTAAGGTGCAGTAATGTCAGATTGTGTATTGACCCGGAGGAATACTATAATCTATACAATCATAGCCACGTTATTAAGTACACAGTTCAAAACATTTGATTATACTCCCTACTGGAAATGCCTAGTTAAATAAACGCGAAGTTCAGACATGAGATTGTACTCCCTGCTGGCATTGCCCAGTTACTTAAGTATGATATCTGATTTTAGCTGGTTTGCTTTGACAATGAAAGAAAAGAATCTAGTAATATTTGATAAATAGCCGAGTCTGCGTGCTAGTCAAAATAAATCAGCGATATCAAGAGTGGGATTTCTATTGGAATAAAATAGAAACATGTGGGATTATTATTTTTTTTTTTTGAAAACAAACAAGCAGATTTACTTGTCAAAAATTTGTTATTAAGGTACTGGTATTTACGACGGGATTGGTGAATTAATATTTTGGTTAAAGAAAATAAATTTTGTTTATGAACGGTTGTAGGAGGTGATGTTAAGAAGTAGATATTCATATTGTTACTGCAAAATTGTATTTTGGAAAAGGTCATTTTGTATCAATATAGTAAAAACTTCCGGATCCCTCTGAACAATATAGCAAGATTACAATTAAATATTTCCGTTTTGCAGTAGCTTTTGATACAGTAAAATAATTCAATTTTTAGATTTAATGTCAAGAGATTTTTTGTCAACATTTCTGTTTTCAACGATTGTCTTTTGTGTAAATCTAACTCTGTGTCACAAGGAGGGTAACTGCGTGCCCCTATGAAGCTCAACAAAAAGACGGAATATACCCCTACAAATTCAGCTGCCAAATTGAACTTAAGGCTGTAACACTGCCATTCTTGAAGAACTTTCTAGTGAATTGGCATCTCTCAATACCCTGTGTACATGGCCTGGGAAGCGTCACTTTTATAAAGTGAGAGTAAAGGAGAAATTCAATTTTCCGTATTGAGCGTGCACGGCTTGATGAAGTTGTATAAAGCAATAACACAATGTTCATATGTGTTTAACAAAACTTGACGTTGAAATATATGGTATGCTTTTGAGATGGATATATAGAATGACAAAACATTTGTGCAAGTCTATCAACACCTACACAAAGTTTCAGAAGACCGATCATCCTATGTATTTTATAAACCTAACAGGTCAGCAATAACGTAGGAGTATTGGAAGAAATATGCTTACGAAGCAAACACTCTACTAGTTTTAAGATTTGTTAAGCTTTAATACAAACTATCTGGTTATTGGCTTATTATTAAGATTAAACCAATGAAAGACGTTTGATAAAAGAAGGAGTTTAAGCAACGGGGGAGTGTTTCAAAAGTTTACAAGTGATAACTTATAGTTACCACACCAACCAATATTCATATCATTCACATTCATATATTCTTTATTCTATACAAATACATCAGAAATATAACAGTAATACAAAAAAGCAGACTTTATGGAGAAAAGAACTGTGAGGCTAGTCTCGTGGAAACCCGTACAAAATTCAAGGTTCAGCGGCACTAGACATGCTAGAGGTTGTCGCAGAACCTGAATTGTTGCTTGGTGTGGAATGGAGCTTACTTGGGCCACAGTGGTCAGCGACGACCTGTAACGTGTGCAGAGGCCGCGTGGAATTACAAATCTGGGAGGCATAGCGTATTATAAATCCCCAGAATTTAATAATTTTTACTTATTTGTTTGGTGGTAAAACTTTTCAATTTGAAGGACCACGTTTGAGGCACGCAACTGATCACTGCTATATGATGGGTTTATTTCCCTCATACTGGAAAAAATATTTTTTTATTTTACAATTTCATACCTTAACGTCCAAATTATGCCGCTACTTTTCTAAAAATTGTGTACATTTAATTTGCTGTTCTTATCTCACTTCGGTGCAGGTGTCAGAAACTAGATATTTGATCTATATCCCCTTACATCAGTCGAAACTATATAAATCACAAAGACCTTAAAAGACTGCGAACTATTCACGTTGATACAATAATACCGTTGACACAATATCCATAGTTTACTTATTTCCCGGAAATCTCTACCTGTAGCTTAAAATCTATGTCATTTATGTTATTTTGAGCTATATTCTTATCGGAAAAGTGTAATCATCTTGTGAGATAGCGATATTCTTTCAATAACAGAATATCTTATTTCAGCTGACATCCGTTTGACTGAAGCAGAAATCATTATATCTTCGGGTGCTACAACTCACTACAAATAATACAAAGTCGTTAAATAGACTAAGGGGAACCTGCAATCGCCACAATCTAAAAAAGACAGAAAAAACACGAACATTTCTTATCTCGCTTTTCGAATTCAATTTCACTATTTATTCTGGCATAGCCTAGTTGTGTTCTTTATTTAGCCTTCATCAAAAGAACATTTCTGAGGATTAACAATATACTCTAAGCTAAAGGTATTATATACAAACATATTGGCATAACTTGTTTTTTTCCTTGTTGCATTAAAAAAGCAGCTGACCACAAGTATATAAGGTATATACAACCAATATCAAAACAAAAATATCTTGGATTTTCCGTGTCGGATTTTTAAAATAGCCAAGCCGCGCAACCATAAATGATGGAGACTTTTTAAATGAAGGAGAAAAGAAATACTAAAAAATGTGGAATTAGATTTTTTGATACTGTTTCGTTTATGCATATTGTGCTTTTTTGCATACGCTGGTATTTTTGGATCCCAAACGACCAAGTTTTGCCATTTTTTCTATAAAAAAAATCAACTCCCATATATATCAAAATGCCAAGTAATAATTTGCTGTAACATGGAAACAAAAGTCGATATTTTTGAACACCCTCGTTTTTTACTATAGTATTTTACCTGTAGGTTACACTGTAGGTGAGCGACACCAACTCTTACGGATTTCCTGTTTCGTCTCATAACCGACATAGAAACAAGATTGTTTGGTATTTTGCACATGTCTGTGCATGACTGAAACGTAATACAAGGCAGACGGTAATAAGAACCTAATGAGACCAATAGAAAAGACGATTTGGTGGCTCATGAAATGTCAGATTATATTTCACGAGTCTAGAGTTTGGGGAAAATTGTACCATATGAAGAATCTTCTCTAAGTAACATCTTAACAAACACTCAAATTTAAAGTCTAGCTTGGATTATGCGACAAGATTAATTCGCCAACATCAGATGTGGAAACAAAATTTTAAAAAGTTTAAAGAAATTAAATAATGAAGAGCTAATTTCCACGGTTTGTCAAAATTGAGTTATTGGCAAATTAGCAGTATTACCCCTCTGGTTTCATGGAATGAACCCCTTTTTTCCAAAAAAACCCCTTTGTTTCGATAATGGGGTTTTCTGGTATACTTTACTGTGTAAGTTTTGCCATAAAATGACCGATTTTAGTTCCAAAAGGCATTACCTCCACTATACTGCCGCCCCATGACAAAAGGGCATAACAGACATTTTTGTCAAAATTGAGTTATCACCACCACTAGATAGAAAATGACAATATCTATCCATATAGATATATTAATTCACCAACTTTCACTCTAACATACTCCAAATTTCAGTTCAAAATGTGATTAGTCTTACCATTTTAGTTCCAAAAGGGAATTACTCCACGAAAAAATGAATGATTAAACACAAATTGCAATTAAACGAAATCTTTCAGATTTCAGGGGTTGCATTTTAGTCACTAGCATATGTCCTACTATTTAACCACCTTCAAGATTAATATAAATGTCAAATGGGCCTGTAATTCACTCTTTTTGGAGTTATTCCCTTTTGGAAACAAACACTTCGAATGATAACATTATTTTTCATTTAAGAACTTCCTTGATAGGTTCACAGGATGAGGCAAAAATGATGAATCCCTAACATAAAGTTATATGTTAACTATACTTCCATGACATGTTGATAATATATTAACGATTCAAGTCTTTTACCTTGAGATGAATCTAACTTGATGTTGTAGAAAGTTACTGACACTGACATCGTGAATGATTTCCTGTCTTAGTACATGAAGGTGTTAAATGACATTCAAACCGATACAAACGGCAATAGAAATCTAATAATGTGAAAATAAAGAGACATTTGGTAGTTTTGTAAGCTGGCATTATCTACTATTATATGCTAAAGCCAAATATGCAGTATTAGTTACATACTGTTATAACACGTGTTTTCATGTTTTTAGATACATGTCGATGAAAACATTTTAATCATATTACAAAAAATAGCATCGGACATTCCTTATATATCACACAAAACAAATTTTTGCCAAATTGTTTATGAAGATTTGCCAGCAGCAGTAAAAAAAAAATAGATCAAATCTACACACCTTTCAAATTAGTTTTAACCATCAACTACAGTTACCAAAGGAAATTTGGTTCTTTAGAATGTGAACACAAGACATGCACACGAAACAATGTGCGGTAGATATCGATAGAGGATATTCATCTTACGTGAGACGCTTATTTATCTTGTAAAAAGTGTTTATTTCGAGTCTGGAAACTGGAAAAGCTACCTCCTTTGAGAATAACTTATTATATAAGGAGGAACCAATATGTTTGAAGCTTGGCTTAACCCTGGGGAGCAGACTAATTTTAAAGTCTTTTATCAAGTAAAGCAGGTCAGACGCAAAGAGCGTTCGTTTTAATTCCGAGACACAACTGCGTGTTTTGCCTGTGGAATAGTTAAAGCTGTTTAAGGTATTTTGCTCTGTTTGAATGAAACAATACTTGTATGTTATATTTTTAAAGTCACTCGAATAATATAACAACGTTGGAAAAATTCACCGAGTGGCTGAAGATGGTATCACACCATGTTGTCCGTAGATTGTAATATATAACAAAGTGTCATTGAGAATGCAGATCTTAAGAAAAAGGTAACTGCATTTAAAACTGTTTTTTATTGTTTATTTTGGTAGTATCGAATCATTACTTCCGGTCTAAAAGATCCAGGGCCTTCCCAAGGCAGTACAGAATCAGTGCACATAACCTATGCTGTTATAGAATATTCATTTGGTCCGCTTAGTTAACCAATATAACCACCATATTCTTAAAGCTGTTTGATGATTACATTTTGCATAGAGTAACCAATATGAGCTAATGTGTATTTAACAAATACCTCATCATATAATACTTCAGAATGAAACCTTTCATGGAGCTCAACCAAGCAAATCCGGCAAAGTGACGAGATCACTACAATTCATACTTGGCTTGATTCAGTACTGACGGCAACTGACGGCGAGGTTACAGAGATACAGCACAATAATTAGAAAATAAACTTTTACATAACATAAGAATTTGATATCATAACATACTAAATGTGTATTTTTGTATTCAAGCTCCCTTTATGGTTGAGCACTTTACCTTTGGATGATTTCACATATGGAATTTACAATTATTATTTTTGTATTAATAATTGTGTAAACTTAAAAATACATATTATTTTTACCGTTCATGTGTTTTTCCGTGTTGGACCGGGTATCTATGTGAAAATCTTACGAGCGCAAATAAAATGTAAGGCATACTGTTAAAGGAAACTGACATATAGTCGAAGCACGTATTCTTTATGTTGTAATTGAATGCCCCTGTATGTCTGTCCCATTTTATTTAACTTATTTTATTGTAAGTGAATTCATTGCCAGAAGTACGAAATGCTCAGTACACAGATTGTCGTCCCTGGTTTAATTACACAATCTCAACAGATTGATTTCTCTTAATAAAATAACGACTTCTCAAAAAGGTAGTTTTTAAAATCTTAAATAAAGCACTTATTGTATTTACAAACAAGTCACGTGTATCATTTTGTCGTCTTTGCGTCTTTGTTTACGTCCTAGTTGTGTGCATGTTTTGCAAAATCAAGATTAAAACTACCTAATCAGAATTTTATATAGCGACATAATATAGTTAGTTTAAAATAATTTGACTTATTTTTAGCATTGTGTGTGACTCTTACGTTTATGGATTATATCCTTTAAAACAATGTCCCTTTTAATGATAGAACAACGGTAATTCAAAACATGTTTCGCATCTGAATGTAACTTAAAACGGACCTTAAAAAGCCTCCTTAATACGAATCATGATCCATCACCAACATAATGGATTATACTGGTCAATGTCTGTACATTGTGTATGTATAAAGACCAAAAAGTCAATTTAAAATCGCTTTTGAATCTTAAAGGCGTCTTAAAATTCGCATCTTAAAAGGTCTTCGATAAGCGGCAAACAACATTTATAGCAGAGCAAATAATAATGATAATATGAAAAGACGACGTATATGCAACACGATTCATTAAGCAAAAATAACCCTTCTTACACAGAGTATTCTTTAATTTGATAGCGAATCAAATACACATTTGATAGAAACCAATGATTTAAAATCCAGGTACTTGTTTGCAGTTTACAAAATGATCTTTATTCAAATACACTGAAACATTTCATTACACATCCTTGAAAGAAAATTAATTTACATTTGTTCCAATGGCTACTTTATATTCAATCGCTACTACTTAGACACAAGCAGCAAGTTATTAACATTATCTCAAGATAATAATCCCACTCATAGGGAGTTAAAAGCTTTTAAATTTTCCCTACCTCTTTAAACCAAAATCCTAATTGACTTAGTTAAATCATCAGAAAAATCTGAGCATTTGAATTTTTGGACAATGCAATATGGGTTTTGTTTATCTTTGTTCTCCCTCTCCCCGGTTTATGGCATATTTTGACTAAGGCGATTTGCTTAATTTTGTGATTTGAGTTTGGTAGGGTTAAGTATAGATCATCATCTGTCCATATTGCAAACATTTTGGTGTAAATGTCACCATCATTATTTTCAGATTTCGTGTGACATTGTCCAGAAATTTTACAATGTCTGCTCTACATCTGACAGATGATAGTGACTTACACAATGTCATAGAGTAAGAAAGTTAACACGCTTCAACATGAATTAATAGGTAAAAATAAAGATTAAAAGTACCTAATCATAGCGGCATAATGTAGTTAGTTTAACATTTTACTTATTTTTCTTAGCATTTGTTGTGACTCTTACGGTTATAGATTATTTCCTTTAAACCAATCTATCTTTTAATGATAGAACAACGGTAATTCAAAACATGTTTTGCATCTGAATGAGACTTAAAACGGGCCTTAAAAGGCTCTTTAATAAGAATCATGATCCATCACCAACATAATGAATTATACTGGTCAATGTCTCTACATAGTTTATGTATTATAAACAAAGAAGACAAAAAAAGCAGTCAATTTAAAATCGCTTTTGAATCTTAAAGGCGTCTTAAAGTCGTATCTTAAAAGGTCTTCGATAAGCGGCATACAACATTTATAGCAGAGCAAAAACTAGTAGTAATTATAATATGAAAAGACGACTTATATGCAACACGATTCATTAGGTAAAAACAATCCTTCTTACACCGAATATTCTTTAATTTGATAGCGAATCAAATACAAATTTGATAGAACCCAATAATCTAAAATCCAGGTACTTGTTTGCAGTTTACAAAATGATCTACCGTATATTTAAATACACTGAAACATTTCATTACACATACTGAAAAGAAAATTAGTTTACATTTGTTTCAATGGCTACTATATGTTCAATTGCTGCTACTTAGACACAAGCATCAAGTTGTTAACATTATCTCAAGATAATAATCCCACCTATATGGAGTTAAAAGCTTCTAAATTTTTACTACATCTTTAAACCAAAATTCTAATTGACTTAGTTAATCTTAAAAGAAATTGGAACATTTGATTTTTTGACAATGTAATTATGATTTTTCTATACCTTTGTTTCTTGTATTTAAATATATATTCAAATATGGCTTTTACATTGTTTAACTTTTTAGATACAACTACATCTAAACTTTATTGAGTATATGACTCAATAAAGTTGCCGAAGAGGCAGCGATTTCGTGATCATAGCTTACTCCGGTCTATGACGTATTTGACGATTTGCTTAACTTTGTGATTTGAGTTTGGTAGGGTTAGGGTTAGTATAAACATACGCAGACTTTCATAACCCTAACCCCCAAAGCCACCTCCTAGGTTTTTTTTTTAAAAAGGAAATTTGCCTAAATGTGTAATTTGTTTGTGGATAGATCATCATTTTGGTGTAAATGATATCATCATTATTTTCAGATTTCTTGTTAAATTTTTTCGAAATCTTGTAACCGTCGGTTCTGCACCCGACAGATGATAGTGACTTACACATTGTCATAGAGTAACAAAGGTAACACGCTTTAGCATGGATTTAGGATAGGTAAAAATTGACGCAGTAAAGTCTTACACTACACCAAATAATTGATTGAAACATTTCCCGACATTCCTGCTCAGAGGTCTCTAAAGTATTTTAATTCGACATTTAAGAATATCGCGTATCCTTCCTCAAATATTTTTAGATAATAATAACGAGCGACGGCTGCATCCTATATTTAGCTTGTAGATCCAAAATAGGTCCGTCAAACATGCCTTAGCATGACCAACATTTAATTTGGTCTTCTTTTGGAAGAAAACATTTTTAAGGGTTTTGTAATGGTATGTTATGAAGTTTCAAAGATATCTAACGTCGGTTGAATGCAACAAAGTAAACTTAATTCTTTAGAATGTGAACTCAAGACATACACACACACACGCAAATCCGACGTGCACTGGATATCGATAAAGGATATTCATTTTACGTGAGACGCTTATTACGTCTCAAGTAAAATGAATATCCTTTTACGTGAGACGCTTATTAATCCTTTAGTAAAAAGTGTTTATTTCAAGACTGGAAAAGCTACCTCCTTTGAGAATAACTTATCATATAAGGAGGAACCAATCCATGTGCAAGCTTGGCTAGTTCAACTCCAGGGAGCAGACTGATTTATAAAATCTTTTATCAAGTAAAGCAGGTCAGACGCAAAGAGCTTTCGTTTTAACTCCGAGACACAACTGCGTGTTTTGCCTGTTGAATAGTTGAAGCTGTTTAAGTCATATTGCTCTGTTTGAATGTCTGAAACAATACTTGCATATTGCATTTTTAAAGTCGCTCGCATTAAAAATTGCAACATTATAACAAATCAGGCATGATTAAATAGAAAAAAAGTGTTTGGAATAATTCACCGAGTGTCTCGAGACGGCAACCCACTATGTTTTACTAACAAAGTATCAATGAGACTGCATACCTGGAAAAAATGTTATTGCATTTAAAACTGTGTTTTCTAGTATTTTTTTGGTAAGAGCAGAGCATTACTTCTGGTTCAAAATATTCAGGCAAAGTGTATGGTCGTACAGAAGCAGTGCACGTAGTCTGTGCTGTTACATAAAATTCATATGTTACACAATACCCTCTATAATAAGGGCCGCTTCAAAACTCAATCGGCGTTTGTCTGCCAATTCTTGTCGGTTTTGGGCGATTGTCTACTGTTTATTCCGGTTGAACCAGTCAGAACCGCCCAGAATCAACAGGCAACCGACAGTTGAGTTTTGAAACGGCTCCCTAGTTGTTTGATGTTTACATTTTGCATAGAATAATCAATGAGTTTACCTCGTCATATTTACTTCAGAAAGAAACCTTTCACTGTGCTCAACCAAACAAATCCGGCAAAGTGACCCTTGCCTGACGAGATCACTACAATACATGCATGGCTTGATTCAGTGCTGACGGCGACTGACGGCGAATTTACAGAGATACAGCACAAGGAATAGAAAATTAACGTTTACAGAACACGAGAATTTGATATCATAACATATAAAATGAGTATTTTTGTACTAAAAATGGTGTAAGCTTA
>JXSR01S048202.1:9572-20574 GCA_000969725.1 Ophiothrix spiculata
AAAATGTAATAGTCCACTTGTTGACAAGTATCTCTATTTGAAGTCCAGCACCTGTTGAGCTTGTCTGACTCCTGCTGTCATCCAGGATTAAAGGATAACAAAATTGCCAAGTCCTTCTGGGTGGATATATAGATACAGGGAAGCAGAATTGGTGGTTGGGAGTGGATAAATAATTTTGATACAGTTAGTTAGGACCTTGAAATGAAATATTGAACTGTGTAGTTGGACTTGGAATGACTTTGACCCAGGAAATAGATAAACTTGACAAGCCTTGATGTATGTATAAGAACATATTACATAATGCTGTTCTTAAGGGCAATAGGCAGTTTTATTTTGGGAATCTTTGTGATGTTGATAAAAATGGAAAAAGAAGTAGGCCTATAAAAATAAACCATGGAAAATGGAATCTAACCTTCGATATTAAAAACTATACAAACTGAGATTAAAAAAATAAATAAAATGACAATTTAAATTTAAATCTAAAATAAAAACAGAAAAGAATTTTAAAATTTAAAACAAACATGAAAAAAAGGGAAACATTTAAAGAATAAGATTACCATCCCAAGCCAAAGATATAGGCCTAAAGATAAAGGGACACCCGAAGGACTTGACCAAGTCTATAAAAGTTGTGAAATACATATGCAGCCTTGTATTATGCAAATATTGATTTGAGTTGGAAAGGAAAGGTTGGACAATGAGGTCACTATTGACACCTTTGATCGCTGGTCCAAGACGAACAATTTGACATCTTAAACTTTCAAATCAGTACAAAGTTGCAAATTTGACCTTTCTTTTGACCTTTGACCCCCAGGAAAAGGTTGGATGACGGGGTCACCATTGACACATGTGATCGCTGGTCCAAGACAAACAATTTGACACCTTAACCTTTGAAATCGGACACAGTTGAGCATTTGACCTTTCTTTTGACCTTTGACCCCAAGGAAAAGGTCGGATGACGGGGTCACCATTGACACTTGTGATTGCTGTTCCAAGACGAACAATTTGACACCTTAACCTTTGAAATCGGACAAGGTTGGTAATTTGACCTTTCCATTGACGTTTCTTTTGACCTTTGACCCCAAAGGAAGGGTCGGACAATGAGGTCACCATGGACAATTTTGATCGTAGGTCCAAGACGAGCAATGACCTTCCATTGACCTTTATTTTGACCTTTGACCCGTAAGGAAGGGTTCGACGATGGGGGTCACCGTGGACACTTTCGATTGTTGGTCCAAGACGAACAATTTGACACCTCAAAAGTTGAAATCGGACAAGGTTGAAAATTTAACCTTTTTTATTTGACCCCTATGACCCCATTTGACCCTACACATTTTTGTCACCCCATAACTTGTGTGGACATGTCAATAGGTTTCATGTCCCCTAATTTCATGACCATAGCATGTAATGTACATGAGTTGAAACTTTTTTCGTGAAAATCAAGTTTTTGACCCCGTGACCCCTACGGGACCTTTGAGCCAGATTTATAAGACATCAAAGTGTTGCCAGAAGAAGAAAGAAAGAAAGAACTAGACATGACAGTGTCACTAAAAGTGACAAGGACCTTGCCTAATGCCTTTTCTTTAAATGTCTGATGACAAACAATTTGATACATTAAATGTTGAAATCAGATAGAGTTGTCAACTTAACCTTTTTATGACCTTTGACCCAAAATAAAAGGTCGGACAAAGGGGTCACCATTAACACTTTTGATTTTTGTTCAAAAACGAACAATTAGACACCTTATTCTTTGAAATCGAACAGAGTTGAAAATTTGACCTTTGTTTTAAACGTTGACCCCCGAGGAAGAGTCAGACGATGGGGTCACCATTAACACATTTGATCACTGAACAAAGACGCACAACTTGACACCCTAAATGTTGAAATCGGACAAAGTCGAAAATTTGACCTTTCTTTTGACCTTTGACCCCTTAGGAAAGGCCAAACGACGAGGTCACCATTGACACTTTTGATCAACATTCCAAGACGGACAATTTGACACCTTAATCGTTGAAATCGAACAAAATTGAAAATTTGACCTTTCTTTTGACCTTTGACCCCCAAGGAAAGGTCAAGTGACGGGATCACTATGGACACTTTTGATCGCTGTTCCAAGACGAACAATTTGACACCTTAATCTTTGAAATCAAACAAAGTTGAACATTTGACCTTTCTTTTTACCCCTTGACCCCCAAGTCGGGCGATGGGGTCACTATTGACACTTTTGATCGTTGGTCCAAGACAAACAATTTGACACCTCAAACGTCGAAATCGGACAAAGTTAAAAATTCGACCTTTCTTTTGACCTTTGACCCCCAAGGAAGGGTCGGGCGATGGGGTCACCATGGACACTTTGATCGTTGGTCCAAGACAAACAATTTGACACATCAAACGTTGGAATTGGACAAAGTTGAAAATTTGACCTTTCTTTTGACCTTTTACCCCCAAGAAAGGGTCGGGCGATGGGGTCAACATGGACACTTTTGATCGTTGGCCCAAGACGAACACTTTGACACCTCAAACGTCGAAATCGGACAAAGTTGAAAATGTGACCTTGTTATTGACCTTTCTTTTGACCTTTGACCCCCAAGAAAGGGTCGGGTGATGGAGTCACTATGGACAATTTTGATCGTTGGTCCAAGACGAACACTTTGACTCCTCAAACGTCGAAATCGGACAAAGTTGAAAATGTGACCTTTCCATTGACCTTTCTTTTTGACCTTTGACCCCCAAGGAAGGGTCGGGCAATCGGGTCACTATGGACACTTTTGATCGTTGGTCCAAGACGAACACTTTGACACCTCAAACGTCGAAATCGGACAAAGTTGAAAATTTGACCTTTCCATTGACATTTCTTTTGACCTTTGACCCCCAAGGAAGGGTCGGGCGATCAGGTAACTATGGACACTTTTGATCGTTGGTCCAAGACAAACAATTTGACACCTCAAACGTCGAAATCGGACAAGTTGACAATTTGACCTTTTTTTATTTGACCCCTGTGACCCCATTTGACCCCACACATTTTTGTCGGCCCATAAATTTTGTGGAAAATGTCAAGACGTTTCATGTACCCAAATTTCAGGACAATACCATGTAACGTAATTGAGTTGAAACTTTTTTCGTGAAAATGAAATGTTTGACCCCTTGACCCCTATGCGGCCTTTGAGGGGTCAAGGGTCAGGTGACATAAATAGGAGTGACCCTGGTCCCTTCACCCAATTTTGGTCAAAATCAGTCATTGTATGCCGGAGATATAAGACATCAAAGTGTTTGCTAGAAAGAAAGAAAGAAGAAAAAAAATCGTCAAAACAATACCCTGCCGAAGCCTTCGGCAGTGTAAAGAAGCAGAAGGAAACATGTGAAAAACAGAACCCTGCCAAAACCTTTGGCAGGGTAAAGGAAGAAAGAAGAAATAAAGAAAGAAAGAAACGGCGCAATACAGACCATTTAGGTTTGCATCCCAAATGGAAAGAAACGGCGCAAAACAAGCAATTTGGAGAGAGAATTTAACCAATTCTTTTGTCCAATGTCCGTTATAAGTAATTATCTTTAATCGTATGAAGTGTATGCCCTATTGGAAACAAATAGTATCTAAATGGAGACTCGCACTCCCAACACAATGGAAATAATAGCAGGATGACATGATACTTAATTAGACACTTCAGGTGATTTTTAAATTATGAATCAAACTGCTTCAAATGAATTGTAAATGAAAGCACGTGATCTAAAGAATCTAAATCCGTTTGAATTTTTCAAATCCGACCTTCCGTTGCAAAGTTATGAAGGTTTTTGTATTGTTAATTTAACTAATTTTGGAGAACGCAGTCTAGGGGATAAATCTTTTAGTTTCTTTATTTTCGCCAAGCAAGGTCACGGCACCAATCCAGTTACACCTCTAGTCAATACACAGAGTAATTTGGTCAATATTTTAATTGTCTGAATATATATTACACACACAACAGGTGTTATTTTGCAGCTTTTTGCGCCCACACATGCGCGGGATGTTTAAAGATTAGTTCCGCATGATAAAGAGCTGATCAAAATTACTTTAGGCGGAAGAACAGGCGCAGAAATTACACCCAACAGTCATTATTTTTGCCGCTTGTTGTTTATTTACATGTGATTTAACAGATACATTAAAAAAATTCTTGAGTGTGCATGGATGTCCACATAACTTGTAGACAACTGAAATTCTCTTTTCTTCACTTCCAAAAAAATTGGCAAACCTTTGTAAAATCAATAACTCTGCAACCACAAATCAGAATTTTTTCCTACAAATAAGTGGCAGTGCATGGACAAAACCATCTTCTTGATAACATATTCTTAAATAAAAATGGTCTATCATATTGCGCGGAACTCAGAAAAACATCTGAAATCTAGAAACACTTTATTTCAGTATCAAAACAAAACTATCAAGCCCACTTAAAGTCATGCCTGCTTGAATATGATCTATGCGTCAACGTATTTGTGTGACAGCGGTGTGAAAAATCAACGTTCTCCTGCCAAGTAATGGGTAAATGAAGTATCTAACTTAATGTGCTGAACGTCATCCTTGACAAGGCTTGCTAATTTACTCTTTATCGGTGAGGGATCGATCATTTTTAATTAGCGGCAGATTTAAAAGTGAACACAATTCAAAGTATTGGCTGCACAAAAATGTATTTTATAGCCCTCTCTCTTATTGGCCATTCCCTAACGACAAAATCATTTTACTTCCTGTTCTTTTTCTATGCCTATATTCTAGATGGCAGAGTTTGGCCAAATACGAAAATGACATGTACGTAGGGCAAAATACCTCCAATATCTGTATCTAAAAAATGGAGTCCCGCCGACTCCCGTCAGATTATCTTAGTGGTATTAAACTCAAAATGTTGCCTTGTAAACATTACAGCTGCACAAAATCATTTATTTTCATTCCAAATGATGTTTGAGTCACTTTTGGTTGCGATTAGCAAAGCGTTGATGTTGTACCACATTTGATAGTAAATGCAGCAATATGTCACTTTACACAATAAAGAAGAAAAATTAGTTTCAAAACAAACTTGCGTTTTGGGTCATGTAAAGTTCATTACAAGAACTATGTAAGATCACATAACACTGTGAGTTGTCGGATAACCATCATATACATCAAACGTGAATTTGAAGTGCCATTTCTATTCAACTAACAAAGGAGAAATCGGATTAGAATAATGGTGCTCACTCCTTTTATGATATCTCGATGGTTATACTTATAATACAATAAAACCTCTGAATGAAAATACAATTATGGAAGTTATAGTAGATTTTTGCCTAACCGAACTTTCAGTCATAGGAGTAGAAAAAAACACGTTTTAATAATTTGAAAACTAATTAAGATATATATAGGCCGCCCAATAATGTTTATTGTTTGACAATATGTATTTTTTATTTCTTATTAATGATTTTTTTAAATTAGATTATACCATATTTTAAAATATTTCTGGACTTTTGTTGAAACGTATTGGGTATAATCATAATAACTAGGGTATATATTAAATCAATGACAAGGTTAATGCACATTATTTTGAAAAGTACCATTTAAACAAGCGCAAGTTATAAAATATACTATTTCACTTCGAAAAACACATATAACGGTTACGAGATACCCAAGAAAATTAGGCAATGGCTATTGCATCATGTAAAACCAGCCATGCCAGCATAGGAGATTTGGCCTTTTCGTTTTTATTAACATACCGCCTATTATCTTTTGATATTTAGTGATCTGGAAGATCACCATTGATCTGACCCACACTTTTAATCGGCTGGATGTTCGACTCTCGTCAACCAGTGCCAATTATCAACATCATAATTGCGACCCAAGCATCCGAAAAAAATGGGATCTTTGGACGAGTAACAAATAAACGACAGATAATAGCACATAACTAACTTTTAAATCACCCCTGCCCATCTCACCACAGATGTTCGGTTAGGCAAAAACGTACTATAAACTTGATTCACCGATTCACAAGAGTGACCACAGTCAATTCGATTTCTGTTTGCAAAGAGATTAAGTCAACAGACCTTGAACATCTAATTATCCGAAAGTGTGTTGTCAGGGCCAACCACCTGGAAGTGTTAACGGATTAAGCTCAGCCTAATCTCACCCACAGTTATAAAAGGTCAAACTAACCAAGGCAAAACTATCGAGGTTACTGAGCAAAAAATAAAGATGAAATGCATGTGGATCCTAGGATATTTCACAAACTTTATTCCACGCTATAGTCCGGGATTGTTCATTAACCCTCGTCTTCCATGATCGCCGATTGCATCCAAACGCAAAACAAAGCGACTCCGGGCATTTGGGTAATTGTCTGTACATCCTTTGCGGTCATTTTGACGAACAAAATTGGGGGTACCACCTAAGGTGGCGTTATGGTAAGCCGTCAAAGTCGGTGGGTAGGGGGTGGTTGCCACCTCGGAAAATTTTAAATCGATATTTTGAAAGATATCTGCATGCTATTGACTTGAAACTTACAGAACATGTCAGAATTGGTAATTACTTCATTTTGTAGCAAAAAGCGACGAAAATTTGACATTTAGAACTTTTATAACGATTTTTTTTTTTTTCGGAAATATATACTTTGTGACGTCATAATTACGTGACGCCTCGACCGATTGTCATGATCTTGGTATCAATGCAAAGAGGAGACCCTACCCTATACTTTAGTATCAAACAATATAACTTTCGGTGGTCCCAAATTCAAAAGGAAATGTTACAGAAACAGAAGTGTTACAGAAAAAGGCTTAGGAAGACGAGGGTTAACGTCCACGGCATTAAAATCTTGAGTAAACTTGCAGTCGTATCCTTGCAATTCACAATGCCTGGAATCCAGCTGGCAAAAGATAAATCAAAAACTTTCCTTGCGAAATCAAATGGCGATTTCCACACAATTGTCCAAGAAACAATCACAACGAAGCTCCACTTGGCTTAAAAGCTGAATCAAATGCACATAATCCACTCGGAAATTAAATATTAAAATAACAGTTTGTCTTTAAGTCTCCATCCGTTGTACTCCAACTATCTCTATCTCCAATCTACATCGAAAGTTTAATTAGCAAACTCCACTCAGCTGTAAAACTCCGTCCATCAAAATCAGCTCCTCCAGAAGTTCTCAAGCTGCCTCAAAGTCAATTCCATTTTATCAGTATAACTGCAAATTGTCAAAATCCATCCACACAAAGCAGTGTCCATTTCACCTCTCCTAAAAGTCACACGGCCCAGCACAAAGTTTCGACATTTTATCAAAATTCCCCCACGATGTCATTATTATTTAACACACTGGGAATATCCCATCTAGTATATTTACAATGCAAGATAAATACAAACATCCAATATAGCAATTGGAATTCCCAAAGTGCCGGGGCTAAAGATGATCTGATCAATGATTTAATTATGGAAATTCCATCATCTAGCATCGGAATGGTACTTTAATGTATGCAAATTTGATAAGTTCATGCCTATTTTTACAAAATTGGAAATTACCCTAGATTGCAACATCTCACACTGAAAAGTCCTTTTTGAATAAATCCCCTTACTGTTGCAATTAAAGATTTCAGTAATCAAGTTTCACTAATTAAATTTATTAATTAATCAACAAAAACAAATAATTCAGGTTCACATAACAATGTAAATTCAACCAATGGTTAAACTAAAATATCATATTATACGGGTTGGTTCTATTAAAAAAACGTAAAACACCGATTAAATGTTATAACATAAAATACTGTTGTGTGTTTAGGCCCGTTGTCATGTTTTTTGAAGTCAGACTCCATTGTTTACAAGAAAAAGCAATGCATTTACACTGCGGCAAATTTGACCGCCTGTTCCAAAATTAAATTATGCGCCGTAATTTCTCATCTTCATAGTTTAATAATCCCCTGATAAATTATCTTCATCATTGCTTAAAAGTTCAAAATTAATGGGAATATTCTCGCTGGAATCGGTAGAAATTGTGCGCAGTCGCCATTTTGTAAACTGAAATTGGAATACTGGCAAGGCGCACTTCATGTGTATTCTGGTACTGAGTAAATGCAATCTTTTATTCACGATCCTTAGTATATATAAGCCGAGTCACAGCTGGACGTCATTGGCTGCTGTGATCAGGCCCGTACGAAGACATGTAAGCCAAGGGGAGCAAACACATTTACCGTCCCGAACTCCATGTTTCGTCCCGATGAATATAGGATCAATTTGTTTGTATGGGCGCGTAGCGCGCGAAAAATTTTGCTTGGTATTTTCAGCCAAAAATCGATATAAAACCTTGATATTTGTGCTAAAATGGCTTATTTTGACTAAACATTTACGGGATAGTTATCTCGGGACAGTGCCAACCTGCGGTGTCTAATCGATGTCTGCTGAAATCTACCTGGTATGACGCCGTAAATACATTATATTAAAAAATACATCGTAACCTTTCCATTTTAATTTTTCTCATGGTGTAAAATTGTTGTCATGGAGTAAAATGTTTCACCATTTATGAAAATGTTTCATGGTGGTGAAATAATTGTTTGCATCACGGCACAGTTTGCAATGATCACTCATCTGAAGTATTTTGATATATCATATTACTTTCACTGTTAATCGTTGCTGGAACAAATTTAAGATCTACTGCATTATTAAACCTTTTTCTAATATACAGTGTGTCTCAATAAAAATTGTGCAAGTTTAAAAGCGCCCTCTGTGGCGAAACTAAAAGACTAATGTAATGTTATGGTACATCAGTGTAAAAGAAAAACCCCAAGCTTTTAAATGCCGTTTGTATCATTACTTTTTACCTTTGCTTAGTATAGATATGCTTCATTAAACACACATTTTGAAAAAAACATTTGTGCCACTTTTTCAGAAAACTGATTGAACTTTGCTTATTCATATTCAGTGTCTCTTCTGTTAATAATAATGTTCATTTGTAGGACCAGAATGTACAAATTATTCAATATCAATAATCATGTATTGATCTTAAACTTTAAGTGTGATAATAGGTGATAAGCTCTCCATTCATATGAGTAAGTCACTTAGCTATATTAAATAGGGAAGCATTGAGGATGTTTGCTCATTCGGACTTAATAGCAAGTAATTCATCTGAGAGAAACCTTTGCCGCTGTGGGTGTTAACTAACCATTGGCTGTATTCTACACACTTTGAAAGTCTTCTGGCTTCAAATAGTGCCTACAAATCTAAACCTAAACCTCTAATACGATCAAAAGTACTTCTCGAAATGGTTGGCAAAGGATTTCTTCTTGATATTATCAGAGGATCATGATGAATTTCACGCCGGACTTCATCGATGTTTAGCTGCGATCTTCCACTGCTGGGTCTACCTGAATTTCCTTTATTTAAGTTCGTACTTGTTAGCGAAACCAAATATTTGGCATACCGATTGGCTGGCGTATTCTGAGAAATCCGTCTATTTGGATAAGATATCCTGAATTGCCTAAGAACCTCATAAGGACTTCTAATTTCATGATATTTCAGTACCATGAAGAATCGGTCATCAAACTGCCATTCTTAGAGTGCCTAAACAAGTACATATCAGCTATACCCTCATCTGACCTTGTAAAATATTCAATCAAATATTCCGGTCCAAAATTATGGAATTCCCTCACTAGTAATATTACAAACACAAATAAATTATATTCACTGAAAACTCGTGTAAAATTAGAGCTTCTCAAAAGTTATTCTAACTAATTAACATGTTTAATGACCTTTCTGCCTCCCAATTAATTAGTAAAAAGTAAATTTCTGTAGTTATACTTAATCGAAATCACAATGTTCCTCCCATACACTGATATACATTTATTTTCAATCCATTTGCAAGTTTTCGTATATTCAATGCTCTCAAAATTGTGTAATTGTTTGCACCTTTGATTGACCGGCCATTGTACTACGAACTTGGTTCTTGTTTTCTATTGCAATATGAATCTGTACTGTTTTGTTGTGTCCTTGTCTTGTCCCCGTCCTGTTTTTGTCCTGTCTCCGTCTTGTTTTGTCCTCCAGTGTCGTAACATGTCAAAATTATATCCTTGTCATCATTTTTCAAGGTGGGGCCTGTTAAAAACTCCCTGAGTTTATTGGTCTCTCCGCCATGTTTCCTATTTTTAGACCTATATTCTATCCATTGATCATAATCTGTAATCATGTCATAATCCTCTTTTTATAACTGTATTGATCAATTGTAGAATCTCTTGTAAAATCTTGTATAAAATCATAATGTACCTTGAGAAAATTGTACTATTGTGTTATAAGAAACATGGAAATAAAAAATTGAATTGAATTGAAGGCGGTGTCATTTGTCAAGTAAAAATATTAGACGAAACAGTATAGCGCCATCCAAAATAAGACACATATCATGATTTGCTGAAAAACCGTAGTTTTTTGCGGTTGAATATCTTGACATATAATGTCTCCAAGAATTGTCTGAACTGGTTAGCTCAATCGATAGGTCGACCGACTCTGACGTCGGAGATCGATGGTTCAAATCCGACGGCGAAGCTTTTTTTCTCTCTCTTTTTTGTATATTTTTCTTTTTCATTTTTGTATCAAACCAACAATCCTCTGTCTGTAATCTGTGGGCAATTTATACCTTGTCTATAAACATTATAAACCTTTTTTCAAGTCAGAAGGAGACAATTGTCCATCAATTAGCACAACAATAGGTCCTTAAATTTTATTTTTTATTTTTTATGGTGTATCCTATTCCTAGTAGACAATTTGACCCAAAATGAGCTGTTCTCATGGTGTATTGTCCCGGGGGGCGGGGGGGGATTGATACACTCAAATATAATATTGCAGGCATAGCGTATCTCGTGACCAAAAAAAAAGGTGACTTAGGGTTGATTTTGGGACTGAAGGTTAAATCAGGTGACACCGTTTCAAAAACGGGTATCAAAAACAGCATTTTGTGGGCAATTAGGATACTTTTTGGTACCCTAGTGTGAAAACAGTATCGATAAAATCCTGATTTAGGGTGGGTGTGAATAGGGGAGAAGG
>JXSR01S048202.1:27229-39358 GCA_000969725.1 Ophiothrix spiculata
GGAAGACGAGGGTTAAATAAAGCAATTATTTCATCAAGATAATGCATTGTGAATAATAGGCAATCATAATTTCAGAGTTTGAAGTTTTTGATGTATTTCTTTATTTCATCTCTCATGGCTATATTTAAACATGCTATTTTTAAAAAATAACCCCGCTAAATTAAATCCAATTTTGACCAAAATCGGCTTAAAATGTATGTAGATTTATTATCGTTCAATTACCCAAATTTTCGGGGTCGCTTTGTTTTGCGTTTTGGTGCAATCCGCGATCAATCGTTAGGGGGTGGGGATGGGGGATGGAATGTGGTAAACACAACCACCCCCTTAGGATGACGAGGGTTAAATAATCCATATATAAAAGTCTGTTATTATTTCGAGGAATAAAGTCATTGTATAATCATAAGTACTGAAATCCACTTGGCAAAAATAATGTCAAATCGTTTCTGACGAACTCCGACGACGATATATAGACAAGCAATCTCAAAGAAGCTCTGTTTGGCTTAGAAGCTGGATCCAATGCGCATGAGTAATATCCTCTTGGACATAAATATAACACACAGTTTTTCCTCAATTCTCTTCTCGTAAAATATCGTTAACTCTCTAAAATATTGCTATCTACATTCTCCATCCAAAGTATCGCAAACTTCAATCTCCATCCAAAGTATCGCAAACTCCAATCATCTGTATAACTTCATCTAACAAAATCAAACTCCTCGAGCAGTTATCAAGCTACTCCAACAAAGTCAATATAACCAAAATCTCATAAGGCCTAAGCCACAGTCTTTTTCAGAAAAAATTCCACATTATGTCATTCTCATATTAAGTATAGCAGAGCATAGAATGCAGCATTTACATGTGGGGAATTTCCAAAGTACAATAATATTATATCAGGTAAACACATCTATTTCCATGTTGGGAAATTTCCATGATCACCTGATAGGTTCATGTAATCAAATGCTTATTTATAGAATTGGACATTACACCGGATTGCAAAATATCATAAAAGTATCACATCAATATCATAGCACATATTTTACTTTAAAAACATTTTTACAAGACATATGATACTCTAGTAGGGAAGCTGGTTTCTCAAAGAGGCTTAATTAAGGTCTAACCAGAAACCTAGAAAAAATCAAATGGTACCAGCAGTTAGGACTATGTGTGGGAGTCATCATCTGGGTGGATGTAGAATTTTACAGTTTAATTTGTGTAAAATTTTACATAGTTTTGGGTAATTTATGAAATTTCATATTTTATGGATTTTCTCGGGTATGAAATGGGTTACAAAGCTGTAATTAATACATTTTATGCAAAATATTATCCAACCAGATTCAAGCCATTTTACACTCTAAAAAAGGCAAAATGTTCACCAAATGTTACACAATTTGATAAAATTGACAATTTTTGACATTTTTACACACATTTTTTACAGTGTATTCGAATATTACAAGAACTATGTTTTTCACAAAAACTGCACAAATGCCTCCAGTTAATATAAGAGAAAAAATTACTATTCCAACTCATTTACTTTTAGATTTAGAGCTGTGTAACCAAAGGTTGGTCAATTTACACAAATTGAGTAAAATTTACACAAAATTGAGTAAAACCCCCCAAAAATGATATTTTTGACCCTATAACAAAATATTTAACACAAATTTACAAGTACCTATTTTGAATGAGTTACATGGAACAATTTTAGGGCCCAATTGCCTCATGTTTAATATATGTTACACTTTACAAATGTCAATTTTGAGTAAAATGTGTCAAATTTGATCAAATTAACCCCTTTTTTGAAAATGTTTACCTCCCCTGGTTTGAAAAGTGGGGATGTTTAAATGCATAATTTGAAGGGTATTCAAATACTACAAGAACTGTGTTTTGCACCTCGTGCCTTTAGCTTTAGAAAAAAATACCATTCTAATTTATTTATTTTTAGATTTAGAGCTGTTTAACCAAAATTTGGTGAATTTACGCAAATTGAGTAAGATTTACACACAATTGAGTAAAACCTCAAAAAACTGATATTTTGGACCGTACAATCTTTATCACAAATTCACAAATTTACAATTTGAATTCGTAACATGGAATAACATTAGTGCATATTTGCCTCATGTTTACTCTAAAAAGTGTCAAAATTCGATCAAATTTTACCCTTTTTTGACAATGATAACATTGAAGTGAATGTTTCAGCAAAAATGATTCCTCTAATTTTTTAATTTCTAGGTTTAGAGCTGTGTAACCAAAAGTGTGTAAATTTACACAGAAGTGAGTGAAATTTACAAAAAATGTAGTTTAATCTTAAAATCATAATATTTTTGACCCAATGCAATAACCTTTACAAGACAAATCTGTTTTTAATGCTTGAGTTTATAACATATACAATCAAAATGTAGATATATTTACCTTTGTTGACATTTTTTTGAAAATATTAACACCATCTTTTTTATTTACTAAAAACTGTGCAATTGACTTAAAATATTTAATATGTGTAAAATTCAAATTTTATAAAAAAATATCCCGCAAAAAAATCAAAATTTGCATAAGATATTTAAGTTATGTAAAATTTCATTTTTAAGAAAATGTTCCCGCCAAAAATTAAAAATCTGCTAAAGATATTTAATTTGTGTAAATTTTCCATTTTCAAGGAAAATTTCCCGCCAAAAATTAAGAATCTGCTTAAGATTTTGATAGAAACACTGATGAGCGCTACTGTAGCAGCAAAAGCCTCTCTACTAATTACTACTTCTTTTGGTGAACATAACCTAGCTATCAACCGGATTTTTGTTACAAGAGACTTTATATCATCTTGTGACATTTTTGATCTACTTTGTGAGAAATATTTTTGCCTGGTTTTGCAGTATTTTACTAGGATAACATTTTGACTGGTCACTTATACTTATTACAGTTTATCAATGCTTTTGACTATCACACATATTGTGTCTGTGAACAAGTATTGGCCTTGCTTGATAGAACTGCAAATCACCTCCTGATATTGATATTGATATTAATTACAATACTACAACAATGTGTTACTCAAGAGATCAGTTGATGAGTAATACAAACAAAATGTGTTACTCAAGAGATCAACTAATGGAACTCAACACTACTATATTGGATTTCTTACATCTCCGGACGTCCAAGTCATCGATTTGAACGTACCATACGCCGGGACAGTTGTGACGTCATAATTTATGCACAATGGCTTACACGTGCGTTTTGGACCCAAACAAATGATCGTGTCCACTAATCATACATATTTACACAATAGGCACATGTAAACATACAATTCAGACTGATTTTTCTCGGTTGGAAGACAAAAATAACGGCAGGGGTCCCGTCCTTGCTTGTAATCACAACCTTCAGCATAATAGGCCGGCATTGTTTCCGTTATTTTTGTTTTAGACAAAAGTTATGGTATAAAATCGGAGTCGGTCTTTTTTCTCCATAGACTTTACGTGTGGCAAAAATGGCCTCACCGTTTGTTTGGGTCCAAAACGCACGTGTAAGCTATTGTGCATAAATTATGACGTCACAACTGTCCCGGCGTATTATCCAGGAGAGGAGATACATTAATCATTTCAACCATCCCGAAAAACTGGCTTGGTTGACATATATCCAAACGTTTTCTTTTTTTGTTCTTTTTTATTTGCAAATAACTTTTTAATAAGAAGAAAGAAGACTACTTGATGATTTTAGGTTGCAAATTGCTTTTTGATATCTAAACCCTACTAATAATTTAGGAAGACCCATGTGATTTATCAATAGGCCTAATAATGATAATTGAAGGGGAAACAGACATTGTACACTATTATATCGTATGTAGGGAATTCTTTTAGCAAACTTAAAAAACACGGTAGGCCTCGATCATATCATCATTTTCAATTACATTGGTCAGGAATTCAAACATGATAAAAGACACATGGACGTGCATAAATTACGTCAGTGATGTTCGCCAGAGAGTAAGTAACATGATTTTTGGCCTAAATCATATAGATCGATGGTGCCAATCATTAAATTGAATACGCTAGAATAAGAACATCCCAACTCCATGTGCTGCCTTCTGTTAAGTTATGTAAAATATAAATGCATATAAATCTCGGAAAATGCTTTCAAATCACTAGAAAGCATTTTATGTCTTTATCTCAATCATAGTCTCACATTTAACATTGTAGTTGACTTTGTTAGACATTGTTAGATAATTTTCCTAGCATATAGTTGCAGAGAGGAGCTCATGGAATTGGGATGTTCTTATTATGACTGTTTAATATAGCAATTATGTACTATAACAAATATCTAACAATGTCTAAAAAAGTAAACTACAAGGTCAAATATGATTAGAATATTGACATGGAAATGCTATTGTAGTGATGTGAAAGCATTTTCAGAAATTTGTATGCGTTTATATTTTATAAATATGATTAACAGAAGGCAGCTATGGAGTTGGGATGTTTTTATTCTAGCGTATTCAATTGTATTCTCCATTATAAAGTTTTTAGAATGTGTACCCTACCGTTATAATGAAAATATGATTTACCTAACATAGCATGTGTGATTACATTTTCTAAAAGAACCAAGAATTGTTGTAAATCAATAGCTGCCCTATTCGTCAAAAACATTTTACATGTATTTACTTTATATCTAACAGTAGTAAAAATAAATTGTGAAACAAAAGGCAGCTAATTGAATTTATCTTTATTTTTTATTTTCATTTAAGTATGTGCCCCTCAAATCAAACCTTGTTACCTCTTCTCCAGAGAACTTGGTCCGGAGATGTCTGGAATCTACTTTAGTGGTAAACAGACTAGATTGCCTGCTAATGTGTATGCTTACATCAAAGCACTGGGACTGAATTCTAAACCTCCAACCCGCAGAGGAAAACGTGCTGGTAGGACCTCTGTCACCAAACTAGCTAACTTTAACAAATATTCTACTTTGGTTAAGAAGATCCCCTCAACATCAAGTTTTCCCAATTCATCACTCCCCCCTTCGCCAAGTAATTCACGTTCTATGAATATTTCTCTTTGGAATTCACAATCTATTAGGAACAAATAATAATCATAATAATAATAATAATGTACAGCTTTTGTATAGCGCTACTAAATGTGTGAACAAATTCTCAGAGTGCTTCTGCCTATTATTACACTGCCGTCAGAAAATCGTCACAATCAGTTCGCATCAATTTGAGGTGCTACTAGCCAGGTGCACACTCAATCTGCACTTAGATTGTAATATTTCCCATAACAGCTCCCCAATATCGCTCGGGTCGACGAAGCAATTGAGATTAAATGTCTTGCCCAAGGACATAACCCGTTGGCCGTAGCGGGGCTCGAACTCGCGACCTCATGAGTCCTGCACTGTTCCACTAGACCACACAAGCTCTCAAAACAAGACTGACATCTTGTGTGAATGGGTTATTAAGAATGACACTGACATCTTCTTTCTGACCGAGACTTGGTTGAAAGATGATGATCAGGTTGAATTGCGTGAAATGTGTCCTCCAGGTTACTTGGTTCTAAATATACCCCGAAGAGCTCTGCATCGTGGAGAAGGTATTGGATTTGTTTTCAAAACTCATCTGAACTTACAGCTCAGAAAGGATATCCTCCTCAAGTCCGAAACATTCGAACATGCTCTTGTGTCATTTCGTTCCACAAATGTTGCTGTTATTTACAGCCCCAATCACCTTACAATGCTTTGATGAATTTGATGACTTTATTGGAGCTCTTGATCTCCTGCCTGGAAGAACTATTGTCCTTGGAGACTTAAATATTCATATGGATTGTCCATACAAGCTAGAAGTCAAAACATTTTCCTCACTCATTTCCGCAGTTGGTTTTCAGCAGATAATTCGTGGCCCAACTCACATTGGTGGCCATACATTGGACTTGCTTCTCGTTAAGGACAATGATGAATCCGTTATAAAGTCCAATGACATTTATTAAATCCATGTCTAGGATCACTTCATCATTGATGGTGTGCTCATTCTAGATGCTCCTAATGTTGTGAGGACGACATATTCCTCTCGTAATTATGGAGCCATTGATCCTCAAGCTTTTTGCAATGATCTTGAAGTCAAGATGGAACAGATTATGGTATGAGATCCTGTTGCAGCGTCTAACTGGTATTTTTGGTATTAATTGTGTCCTTTGCAGTTGGTTTAGGTCGTATCTGAGTGATAGGACTTGCAAGGTGATGGTAGATGGCTCCATGTCTAAACAGTCTGTTCTCCGTTTTGGGGTTCCTCAAGGGTCCATCATCGTTCCCAAGTCCTTTACACTATTCTCATGTTATTGGCCACATAAGTCGTAGGAATTCCATCGATTATCATATATACGCGGATGATGTGCAATTATTCATTTCCTTTGATCCTACAAGACCTGGTGATGCTGAGTGTGCATTGTATAAGCTTTCGTGTTGTGTCTAGGATTTGCAATCCTGGATGATCAGTAACAAACTCATGATGAACCAAGAAAAAACTGATTTTTTTATTGTTGCCTCTCCTTTACCTTATACACGTCTTCAGAATCTTTTCACCTTGATGGCCTTGAAATTCCTCCATCGGCTCATGTCAGAAGCTTAGGTGTTGTCTTTGATCACTCCCTGACCATGTCTGATCATATCACTCGTCTTTCGCGCTCCCTCAACTGGCAAATTCGAAATCTTAACCGTATACGAAGATTTTCTGGATGCCACAATACTGTCCGTGCTCTCATATTATCCCGGCTCTATTATTGCTGCTCTTGGTTCAATGGTATCTCCAAGCAAGATCTCGCCCGTCTTCAACGGTTGCAAAACAAATGTGCCAGATTAATTTTCAAGATTTTCAAGAAGCACAAACGTACCCACACTTCTCCTGTCATTCAGGAATTATAATGGCTTCCAGTCGCCAAACGCATCCAATATCGCACTCTGTTGTATGTCTACAAATATTTAAAACGCTCCTCGCCTGACTACCTTTCATCTCTGCTCAACATCTAGAAATATTCCTATTCTCTCCGCTCCTCTAAGGCTCCCCAGTTTGTTGTTTGTAGAACATCTAAGCAAGCTGGTGATAGAGCCTACTCCATTGCTGGTCCCAGACTGTGGAATGCTCTTCCCTTCAGTATCCGCAAGGCTGCGAGCATTCCCTCCTTCTCCAAGGCACTCAAAACCCACCTTTTTTTTCATAATTGTTTTTGGGTTGGTTTTCCATTTCCTTTTGTTTTTCCGCGCCTAGTATCCTTTGGCAAATAGGCGCGTTATAAATCCTATTATTATTATTATTATTCTGATATTTAATTTGTGTAAAATTTCAATTTTAAAGAAAAAAATCCCGCCAAAAATTCAAAACATGCTTAATATATTTAATTTTTGTAAAGTTTCTATCTAAAGAAAAAATGTCTTGCCAAAAAATAAAAATCTGCTTAAGATATTTAATTTGTTTGCAATTTCCATATTTAAGAAAAAATTCCCACCCAAAATTCAAAATCTGCTTAAGATATTCAATTTGTGTAAAATATCCATGTTTTAAAAAAATGTCCGCCAAAAAATTAAAAAAATGCTCAAAATATTTATTTTTTGTAAATGTTCCATTTTCAAGGAAAAATTCCCGCCAAAAAATAATCTGCTTAAGATATTTAATTTGTGTAAAATTTCCATTTTTAAATAAAAATTTCCCCCTAAAAATTCAAATACATGTATCTGCTTAAAATATCAAATTTGAGTAACATTTCAATTTTTAAGAAAAATGTCCCCCTAACAATTCAAAACCTGCTTAAGATATTTAATGTGTGTAAATTAATTCATGTGGTAAGCTTGACAGTTCAAAACTTGTCCAACAGTAAACCATTTTTTTAAAATTGTAAATACATACGTATCGTCATTTTTTTTAATTTGTAAATCTACCCACTTTTGGTTAACCCTCGTCTAACAAAGGCTTTTTTGTAACACGTCTAACCAAGGTGGTGGGTGGGTGTTACAACCCCCCTAAAGTTTTGGAACGAAACCCCCTAAGAACTTGGTTTAGCTACCAATAGATACTAGGTTTAGTCCTTCCCAAACCGGCGATACCAAGATCACAAAAATCGGCCAAGGCGTTACGTAATTATGGCGTCATAAACTTCTTTCAGGTCGAAAAATCAGAATTTTTCAAAACATTGCCACCATACTCAATTTTATTCTAAAAACCGGAATTTCATCGGATTTTTTGCATATAACGAGGGGAAATGATAATTTTGATCCTGCAAGTTTCAGCCTCATAGCATGCATACATTTTTTTTTCAAAATGGCGATTTAAAAATGTAGTCACCATTTTTTTTTTATCATCATTTTATAAATCAGAGGGATAAAAATAGTCAAAACAGGTAAATTTGATCAACTTTTGACAACTTTTATTCAAATTTTGACATTTTAGAGTGTAAAATATATCAAACATAAGGCAAATGGTCTCTTAAGTTGTTCTATGTTACAAATTCACATTATGTATATGTACAATTTTGTTTAAGGTATTGTTATTGTGTCAAAAATACTGTTGTTTTTTTTTGTGTTAATTCTGCTCAAATTGGGTAAATTTAACTAACTTTGTGTAAATTGAAAACATTTGGTTAAGCAACTCTGACAATATGTAACAATAAATAAGTTTTCTTAGAACGGTAGTTTTTCTGTTATAGAGGCATTTGTGCAGTTTTAGGAAAAAAACATATTTCTTGTAGTATTTGAATAAATTTTAAAGTTACGCCTTTTATCATCACCATTTCTTAAACCAAGGGATCAAAATTGTTATAATTAGCGGGGTTGTTTTTGTTTACTTATTTGTTGTTGTTGTTGTTGTTGTTTTGGATACACTTCAAATATGTCTTCTAAATTATATATTCCCATTTTCAAAACCATGAGGATGAAAATGTCAAAGCAAAGAGGTAAATTTTCTCCAATAAAATGTAATTTTGTGTTTTACTCAATTTAGTGTAAATTTTACTCAATTTACCCTTGTTTGGTTAATCGGTTCTAAATCTAAATCTAAAGAAGTTGCTGAAACATTAACATTATGCGGCTTTTGGTAAATAAAATAATTGGTGTCAATTTTTGATACTCTTCAAATAATGTTGTTAATCATTACCCTAATGTTATTCCATGTTACGAATTCAAAATAAGTATTTGTAAATTTGTGATTAAGATTTCGTTATAGGGTCAAAAATATCATTTTTTTAGGTTTTACTCAATTTTGTGTAAATCTTACTCAATTTGCGTAAATTGACCAACTTTTGGTTAAACAGCTCTAAATCTAATAAATAAGTTAGAATAGCATTTTTTTATAAAACTAAAGGCAAGGTGCAAAACACAGTTCTTGTAGTAATTGAATACACTTCAAATTATGCATTTAATCATCACCATTTTTCAAACCAGGGGGATAAGAATTCTTCCTTGTCATGAATCAATTATGTAATCTCTGAATAATGTGAATCAGAAAGATGGCTTAATTTCTCACTTAAATTGTTGAGAACATCAGAATTCTGTAAATTGATTGGATGATCTGGGTGTTTATCCTTTCTGTTGTAATAGTTACATTCCTCAGTATCCTCATGAATAGACTCATTCAAATTAACAGAGCACACTGGTTTGGCATTATCATTGCTTTGATCTCTATCAACATATTCCTTTAATTAACATGTTAACACGACACAGTTGTCTACTCTTACGCCTATCAGGCGTCATAACTACATAGTTGAAAAGCTGAATTGCAAAACGGTTTAGATAGATTTAAATATATTCTAACAGACACTCAACGCGTGCATCATACTGGCACAACAAAGTGTTGAAAAAATCTTGCTAAGTGGGATAAAATCCCGAAAATGTTACTTCTATGCGCAAATATGGACATTGTATGACCATATTTGGGCATTGGAGGGCATAATGCCCATATATGGTAACTTGTTTATTAAACATAACCTGATGTTGAAATTTGGTATGTGTAAAGTACATCAAAGCATTATGAAGAATTGAAAAAGATATTTTACACACATTTAGAATATAGGGGGTTCTTAAGTTGAAATTTGATGAGTATCTCATATACCCATTTTCAGCAAAAAATTAATAGTCAATTAATAAGAAACTATTTGATGAGTTATCTAAATTACACCTTATTTTTAAAGACATATTCGTACAGAAATACTAAAATCATTATCAGGAATTTTGCAACACATTTTGATGCCCTAGCAGTTTTTTGCCCTTTTCTCAAAAAGTGCAAAATGGATACAAGCCGTTTTGCAAGTCAACTCTTCAATTCACTTCTTCCTGTCTAGACTCTACTGTATATTGACCATGGTATCTTGCTTGAAGATGTCAAGTAATCGGAAATAAAACTAAGACTTATCACCTGGTTCAAACAACCTGGCTTTGGCATCTTTATCATACCATCTCTTCATTTTAGTTTGAACATCTTTCAAATTTTGCCTGGCAATTTCATGTGCCCTATTCAATCTTTCTTTGAACTTGGAAACATAGTCCAATGTCAGTGTTATCATTCAATCACTTCTCTTTCAGGAGTTTCAAGGGACCCCGAACAGTCCAAATACTAATTCAAAAGGACTTAAGCCTAATGACTCCTGGACTGCCTCTCTAGCAGCAAACAATAACAAATGAATACCATCGTCCTAATCTTTCTCATATTCATGACAATAGACCTTAATCATATTCTTTAGGGTCTAATAAAATCTCTCTAAAGCTCCCCGGGAATCTGGGTGGTATGCGTATTGCTCTATCACTAATTTATAAATTGTTGAAACACACCTGACCTGAAATTTGACCCTTGGTCTGACTGAATTGACTTTGAAAGTCCAACTAATGTGAAGAATTTAGTCAAAGCTTTCACAATGGTAGGAGCCTTATTAATGTTTCTTACGGGTATGGCTTCTGCTGGAAACCTTGTAGAGGCACACATGAGAGTCAACAGATATTGATTACCTAACGCCCTAGATATAGTTCCCCATTTTTTACGATCTTGAACATCCAGAGAGCTGAATGCATATTGACCTCGAGTGTCTAGACTATATTATCGATGGGTATAATCCCCTAAAACTACAAATAGAATGATAAAAAATCAAGACGGTGATAAAAATTCCAAATGAAAATGTTTCTCTTTGGAGACAAATCAAAGGAGTCAGAAAATCTTTTCAGCAGAATAAATCCACAGCACCTGTCAAGGACAGATTTCAGATTATAATGAAAAGACCAAGGTAATTATGGTATTGTTCTGGAATCTATGCCCCGTTGAACACCATCATGAAACATTTTCATAAATGGTGAAACATTTTACTCCATAACAAAAATGTTACACCGTGAGAAAAAATCAAAATGAAAATTTTCATTCCGAATAAAAATTTAACATAGTGGTGAAAATGTAACACCATGAGAAAAATTCTGAATGAAAATGACTACAAAAGTGACAAACTATATCTAGGCCTTAACTTAGTCTTGGGGAGAGGACCTACACAATCTACAACGACCCTACTAAATGGTTCATCAAATGCCAGAATTGGCATTAACTTTTACCTTTAGCCGGGCTTTTTCGACCCACCTCATAGCCTGGGGGGAGGGGGCGGATTTCGAACGCCCCCCCCCCCCCCCCCACCTTTCCCCTTCCGATCTCGGAAACCGATTGACGAAACATCACGTGAAGGGTACCGGTGGATATCTATGACCCTCACGAGTCCACTGGTATCAAAAAAAAAATGAAATCGGACCTTGTATGAAGTCACAGTGACGTCATAAGTGACGTCAGTCAAAAATCGCGAAAATCACCAAAATTCCCAAAACTCGTGTTTTTTTGCTATTTTTTCATGTAAGAGTTAGATTTTTAGCAATAATGTATGTCAAAGTATGCCTACACGTGTTCTTGCTCCATATAAATCAAATAAATAAGATAAAACAAAGTGGAAGGGTATCCTGAAAGCAAAAACACGATTTGTGTGTAATTCCCATTGAAAATCACTATTTGGTCAGTTTTTCGTTTGACCCAGCTTGCTATCACGCAACGCCACGTCCCAACCCTAGGTACGAGTTTCACAAAAATGGTCTTAAAATAAGCGCAAGGCTTGAAGAAAAAAAAATTCAAGAAGTTTCAGCGCGAAAAATAACAACCGGCGGAGGTAAAAT
>JXSR01S048202.1:51444-63977 GCA_000969725.1 Ophiothrix spiculata
GTCTTGTTTGGTAGTCGTGAATATCAGATCGTTTTTTAAAATAGTCGTTAAACACTACAGGTAAATCATTAATATGATATTTAAACATAAAGACGCCAAGTTCAAGGGTATATATATGTATCTGTTACAGTTAAAATGTTGTTGTTCGCAAAAAGAGGAGCTGTATGACTACGAAAGTGACTTTTAGATATTGTCCTAATTGCCCATTTTTGCAATTTGATGACTTTATGAAGATAAGATTTACAGGTTTTTCCCCATCTACTTTTCAGTGTGACATGTTGCAATCTCGGGTAATTTCCAATTTTGTAAAAATACGCATGATTGCATGAACCTATCAAATTTGCATAAATTTAAGTAACCAATCAGATCGAACTGAGATTGGGAATTTCCCCAAAGTTTACAGAAATAGATTTGTTGACTTGAATATATAGCGTCAATATGATAGCGTGGACAGGTGAGCAGGCGTCTGCTCGTATCGTCACTGGATACCCATATTAGATAAGAATGCTTCGTCGTGAGTTCGAGTCCCGCTGCCGGTAGGTACAACATTGCTAACAGGGTTATGTTTTGATCAGAACACTCAGCCGAATTTTATTTCTGTTTGTTTGTTATTATTTTTTGTTTCTGTTTGTTATTATTTTCCTTTTAGAGCTTCATTTATTGTCAATTTTTTTTCATATGATCTTCTCTTATTTTTTAATTTATACTTGGTTTATAAACTTTCATATTTTATTTTTCATTTCTTTATTTCTCTTTTCATTTCTTTATATTGTTTTCATTCTGTACATAACATATCATAAATAAGCAAACCAAATCTAAATAGACTGGCAACAAGTGAGCAAATAAATGGGGACGTTTAGCTCTTGGTTTATTGTACTTCATAGTCGGGATTCCTCCAATATTAGGTGGCCGTCTGACCTTTCATATGATACATGCATGCAGTATTCCCGCACTTTTCGAAACGTCTGATGATGATAGCCTTCATGTCTACTGTCATATCAATCAGCACACACTTGACCAACCCATTGAGTTATTAAGTTATTCAGTATCGTAGTAGTTATGTAACTTCCCCAGTAATTTTTTCACGCGCATCCCTTGACAACGGTGTATGCTATACTTGTATATGGTGATCATTTCGATCATGGTTTAAAATTAGGAAGCGCGAACAAGTTGTTAGGAACAAATTAGGATGCGTCGTTGGCTTGCTGTAATCTAATAATGGAATGCCACGATCTATACATCCAACGGGGCTCGTTCAACTCAAATTGCTACAAAAAATCACTATGATAAACTATTTAAATATTTATCATAACGTAATTAGACTAAAAGTGTGTCTGATTAATAACAACATAAAGGGTGATTCCAAAGTAACGTTTGTGACCGAAAAATGGGAAAATTTCACTTGTAAATGGCCACAGAACCTAGCATAAACATTATATCAACAAGTTTGTTGTTGATAATGGTGCTCACTGATGGGATCAAGACATGTAGGTGTTTAAAGATTAAAATAATTGCCAAAATACTGAATACAGTTCATGTAACGTTCGGTAACGTTTGTGACCTCGCACGGAAATGTTTTTTTTTACTCTAAGTGACTTCAAAGTAAAAATTCTCTGACATGTTAGCGATTTTTTAATTGCGCTTTTCACAGATGATTGGTAACATATTTACAAATAGTTCATAAAAGTGGTAGGAAATTCTAAAAGATCTTTCGCCAGGATTTCTTTTTATGCAATGTTTTGTTTGGTAACGTCTGGTAACGTGTGTGACATTTTGGTGTAACCTTTTGGTAACGTTTGTGACATTTTTGTGTGAAAACATGTGCTCATTCATGCACGGGTAGAAAAAAAATCAAAATTTCTGATTAGAAAATACTTTTCACGTAACGAGTAACAAACGTATGACTGAAAAAACTGCTCATATGGTCGAATTAAAAGGCTGATTTTTTGCTTGAAATCAAAAAAGGTTTAGTTTTTTTCGTTTTCACTGGAATGAGCCTAAAACAAAACAAATGTACACCGCTATCTTTACAAACGCCTCTCTTTCCCGAGTGGGGCACTTTCACTTCGGAGCGGCATCAGTTATCTCGCTCCAAAATTAGACATACCATTGTTTTCAATATTAAATCATACTATGTTACTAATTATGCTATTGTTAGTAATAGCTATAGTATTTTTTTAATCACGGCACCTCTTGCATAATAACACAGGTAGAGCATATTTTTGACAAGGATCCTCTCATCAATGAGTACAATCCCTGCATGAATTGCGTTAATGTGAGGTTTGGTTTATAATACGCCTATGTATTTACTGTGGGGCAACTAACTTGACTACTACTTGTACAGCAAAGATCAATGGTATATTATTTCCAAAAGCTATTAACAGAGTAATGAGCATGAAATACTTTTAAATGGTTTGAAGGATTTGAAAAGGATTGATACACAGATCAATGTAAGGTGGTCCAATAGGCCTAATAAGAATTTAAATGTGTTATGCGTGCTCTTCTTTTTCTTTAACTATTTCATCATAACAAAAATATATCTGTACAATAAGATGGACATTTAAGTGTTCAAACCATGCTTCGTTGAGGTTATGTAATTTTATAAATATGATATAATTTATAATCAGCGTAGAAACAATGCAGAAATGTGATTGAACTAGTAATCAAATGATAACAAACACCTTCAAAGCTTTTGCTCCAATTAGATAACGAATACCATAATGGTTTACTATATGGCCTTTCTCAAAACTTCATTTCTTTTTGTTGTATGAATGCAAATCCTTGTACCACTCACCATGAGTGGAAAGACCTATAACTTTTAATGAGGTTCCATGACTTTAAAAAAATGCTATAATGTTGTCATTTCATCATGATTGGGTTTCCATGTAGGCATACGTGCATTTATAACCACCCCACCCCAGTTGAATTATCTGCAAAGTTATCAATAGATATAATCGATTCGATTGCTCATGCATTAAGGGTTGAGTCCCTAAATGGGTGCCGTTTGGCTGAACGTCATCTTTATTGCAATATTTTACCTACTTACACATATTAAAATATCACAATTTTTGGCGTACATATGTAATAGAGTCTTTAATTTATACATGCAACTTTACTAGTGATTTTACGTCCATTATCAAGGTCAAAATTACATCAATAGACTACTTCGAAAATTTGACGCATATTTCGCTGAAACCTCATTATTTTATTATGTTCGAACGATTCGACTGGTTTCAAATGTTGACAGATTGTAGGCTTGATACCTTTTATTGAATTACAAATAATATTTTATGAATATGTTGTGTTGATTTTGAATGATAATGTATCAATCCCGCGTTGTTTTGTCCGAAAAACCAGACGTGAATTACGACTCGTGAGTTCGCCTTGTTTGAGCAGTGATGTCTGTTTTTAGTACCGTAAACCGGGGTGACTTTGAACGCCGGGGTGACTTTGAACACGTTGAGTTGGTCAAATTAATCAGCCATTATCTCACTTATCCTTGATGATAGAATTTTTTTGAATTAATGATTGAAAAGGGATAGTCTAAGCAATGTTACATCTTAAAGACACTAGCGTAGGTGTTGCCAGCTGTTTGTTATAGCCTTAGAAATGTGTTGCCAAATTTATAGCAATTTTCATTGGTGGGAAAAATCTAGTTTGGTTACCATGGTAACACTGTTCAAATGAAATTAAAATTAATATGGTTGTATCAAGAATATAATAGTTTACAATAATTAATGAAAATAATTTTGTAAATTTCTTTCTTATTCTCTATATTGAGAAAAAACGATCCTGGGGTGACCTTGAACGCCTATATTTCCAATACAAATGCCATGTAAATACATGCATTTAGCAGGGTAACCAGTACCCTTGATTGTTGCTTACAGATTTTCAAGTCTGGGGCGCTGTGTATGCATTATCACCCATTTTTGTATTTTTGTGACCAAAACAATTATATTTCTATGGGATAATGATATTTTCTAGTTCTAGGAATGTATTTATCTCACACTGTTCCAGGAAAAAAGGTGTCCCGTTCAAAGTCACCCCATGCCGGGGTGACTTTAAACAGGACCTACAAATGTAAAAATATATATTTTACATAACAGCTAGTTCTACAAAAATGTAACATGAGAAAGATCATGCCCAAGGAGGTATTTTGAAAGCAAAATATCAGAATTGTTTCTATGCTGAAAATAAAAAAATGGCAAAAAATGAAAAAAGCGTTCAAAGTCACCCCGGTTTACGGTATCTACATTATCTACATTTTGTCTGATATACGCTTTCGCATAATTTACTTACAAATTGAGCATTCCAATGAGGCAAAAATTGCAGTTTTTATGTAAACAAAAGAAAAATACGGCATTCTAATGTTTATGTTTTAGATTTTAGTTCATAATCTCAACGCTGCCTTGATAGCTCAGCAGTAGAGCGATCGCTTCGAAATGCATGACTTACCCCTGCCATAATCCATGGTTCGAGTCCCCGAAAAGGCAGAGGCAACTATTTATCTTTTCATGATTAAAAAATAGTTAGGATTCACATTTTCATGAGCATACCCTTAAGTACGCTATTACGGTTATTTTAATTAGATGTTTCCCCGTGCTGAAAACCCAGTAAATCAACTTGCTACCCATGTAGATTAAATGTGACCGTCCAGCTCAAAACAGCAGTAAATGCCAGCTCTTGTCATTTTCACTTTTGTACTTGCTTGCAAAGACCATGCTTTAAGGATTAAAATGACACCATAATGAACTTCACACGATTTTCAGAGGTCAAAGTTATGGTCCGTTAAAGGTTGTCAGGGAGTAAAACGTATATATATCTGAGATAAATGCGTTCAAAGATTAGTAAGCCGTATATTTTCTGTTGAAATGAAACTTTGCTAGTATTTTGTAGTAAGCACCAGGATTGTGAATCTGTCAAAGAATCAATTTCGGCAAATTATGACCTTGACATGTATTTTCACCTGAAGCGCAAAACGAAGTTTCTGGCATTTACTGCTCATACGGGCTGGAAGGTCACAAATAGTCGATTTTGGAGACGTTTATGGGAGTCTTGATTTGTTGCTGTCGTTGTGTTGGTATGTTGACAGTATTAGATTGTAATGAAGTAATGTTTTTTTCAAATCAAACAAAACCTTTTGGCAGCAATTGATCATATGTTGCTTAATCCCGGCAAATCTAAAACACACTTTAGATTACGCTATGATAATTATTAAAATAGTTTATCAAGGTGGTTTTGATGGCTTATTTTGTGTAGCATTGAACAGTTGAACAAGACCCGTTGGTGTAAAGACCGTGGCACTCCACTACTATTTTCTTGGTAGTCTTTCATGTTGTTCTGTGAAATATATAAAAGTATTGAAAATAATATTGATTAGTTTGAATTGAATGAACATTGGATATTGTCGTCGTAGGGATTACATCATGCTTTTCCTCTCAGATTTTGCTAACACATTCTTGTATTATGGTGATTAGTTTGAGCATAGCCTAGCGTGAACCAGTAACTTGGCAACTATTGATGTTCACATTGTAAATTTGATCCCTGAATTGTGATGGTTAGCTCCAAAAAAGGACTACCGACCAAAAAAATCAATCAATTCGTCAGTTTCTTTTATAAACTAAACATGATTAGCCACCACTGCCCTAGTCCATTTGCCGAGAGGTCGCTTTTTCCAGCACCTTTCACAGCATTTCTTCTTATGGATCTGTGGAACTCTCTCAGCAATGATAGTTTATCACTCGGTTGATGTTGCGCAACTGACATGGTAGCATAAATAGTGTGGTCGCAATTAGTATCCTATCTCAGGCTTTAAAGCAATACTAAAAGTGTTAAAAATGAAGCGCCCCTATCACCCATGACTTAAGATTTAGTTAGCTCATTGTGTTTGTTTTGGGTAGATATTAATACCCTCCGAATCATTTGGCTTAAATGTGCTTACTTCTTCGGTTATGGTCATTTGTTAAATTAAATTCGGGATCCCGAATTTAATTCCACGTGTATTACTATAGGAAAGCATGATATGTTTTTTATTCATTTTTCGGTGGCAAAACAATTTTTTGAAAAAAATACACTTGAAGACGCTTTTAGATAGTCACATTTCTTCAGTTTATGTTGTTTTTACTGTAAAACTTTTTTGACCAAAATCTTATAGTATTGCTTTAACTTGCTCTCCAAAGAAAGCGAAGATGCACACCTTCATGGTTAAAGCTTTCTACTGAAAGGATTGCTTAAGATCAGGTCTTTCTCTTGACGAAACCATCTCAGGACGGTTTTGTTACACTAAATTAAATTTCTTGCTTGTCTGATACAAATTATTAGAGTTGCGATAAAAATCGACAACTTCTAACTTATATCCACGCCTATAAAGCTAAGATTCCTTTTATCCGTTCGCGGTGAGATTGCGGTCGTTTTGCACTGTAAGGGTATTGGTCCGTATAGCACATGATTGAATGGTATCAGGTTGAACAAAAGTGGGGTTTTTTTAAGTAACTATTTCAAACCTTTAAAAATCAATAGACCTACATATGCTACAATGCTTTTTCATAGAAACCCAACAAACATATAGGGCCTATTACTGTCCTGCGAATTGTAAAGATTTACAAAACTGCATTTAAAAAATATGAATATTGAATAGGCTTTCAAGCCGGATTTGCTAGTTGAAAATAAAACATGGCTGACATGGATATTGAAATCAGAAAAAAATTGAGAAAAAAAGTGTTTCGCCAAAATTTGTCAGTTGCTTAGTCATAGGCTGCATTCAAATGCATTGAGAAAAGCAAATTGTAGATATGATTATGAAATTCCAAGCTTCCAATTTCGGCATTCTTAGTGAAGAAAAAAAAAACAATTCCAAGAAAGGTGCAGAATTCGGCACCTTTATCTAGCAATAAAATACATTAAATTGTTTCTTTCTATCTAAGAGTCCCTGGTTTCGTGTGAAATATGTAAATGTACAAAATATAATTAACACACCCTAACATTAAGATCAAGTGTCCTGTGATGGGGAGTGGGTGCAGAGAAAGGGTTGGGCACCCGTATAAAATTGAAAATAGAACCCCAGTACACTATCTGAACTTATTTATTGGGCTTGGTGCCCAAGGGGGGGGGGGTCCTATGGACCCCTCATTGCCTACTAACGGCGACTAGAGTCGCCAGTCAATCACATCTACATGTTTCTGGTTTAGCTGAAATGTTCATGATCCCAAGAAGGTAATTGCCCATTAGATTGATGGATTTGTAAATGAATTATTGGAAATTTATTGAAGTCAATAAAGAAGTACAATACTAGCAGACATCAATTATTGACCTTAACAATAGAGATATTGATCTTAATCAATATTCAATAAACTAGCCAATGGACTTGTCAATTATATGGTGGACTTGAAGTAGCAGTCAGTAATTAACTATTGTTTGACAAATTTACCCCAAAACCAGATACAGGATTAGGAATTTTCAACACTAGCTGGTGTTGTAAGGGTTCGTCTTCCTAAGCCTTTATCTGTAACACGTGGTTACCACCCCCCTGTGATTATGAACTTGGGACCCCCAAACTTATATTGTGTGATACTATAGTATAGGGAAGGTACTCCTCTTTCTATTGATACCAAGATCATGACAATCGGTCGAGGCGTTACGTAATTATGACGTCACAAAGTATTTCCGTACCGAATTTTGGCAAAAAAATCGTTATAAACGTTCTAAATGTCCGATTTTCGTCGGGTTTTTTGCTAATAAATGAAGGAATCAACAATTCTAACATGTTCTGAAAGTTTCAAGTTAATTTTTAGAAATACTAGTCTGTCCGCGCCATGACGGACTTTTATTCATTCTCTATAAACCCCTTCCAGGGGTATGAGAGAAATTGACACAATAAATGATATACAATAGATGGCGCTTATTACATATAAATTATATACCTGTTATATACTGAAAATATACGCGTATAATATACAATGAAAATGAAACATGCATCAAATGTCAAAAAAAAAAATCCCTATGCTAAAGTGGTTATAATAATACAAAAAATTATAACCGTTATTGATGTAATAAGATAATCAAAATTTATAAAAAAGTAGCACACATTAAACCAAAATTGATTAGCTTGTTAGCACAACCACAAAGTTCATATAATAGCATGCAGATATTTTTCAAAATGGCGATTTCAAATGTTCCGGCATAACCCCACCTTAAGTGGTACCCCCTATGTTGTTTCGTCAAAATGACCGCAAAGGATGTATATATGATTACCTAAATACCAAGGGTCGCTTTGTTTTGCGTTTTGGTGCAATCGGCGATCATCCGTTACGGGGTGGTGGTACCCCCCCCCCCCTCCCCCTTAGAAAGACGTGGGTTAAAAAAAACGCCCTTTCGGTATGAATTTTACGTTGAAAACTTGGACAACAATATTAAAAGCATGTAAAAAGGACCAAAATACAAGGGAAAATGAAAATTGGATGAATCGTTTCAAAATGTCGGCTGTAAAAACTTTTTTTTTTGTCGCGTCAAACATTTTCCCACCAAAAAACATGTTCCCGAAGGAATTTTCGCATGAAATTTTGCAAAATGTGCACATTGAAAGTACAATATTTGCTAAAATGAAATTAAAAAACAAGTTTTCCGGTTTTCGATTTTATGGGCAAAATAAATTTAAACAGTGCCCTAGAAAATCACTTTATGCTAATTAGCACGAAAATGACTGGATCGATCAATTATGTTGCCACTGATGGACCCGCTTCGTTGAGTTTGACAATTACATGGAATGCATTGGCGAGGTAAAAAAATTTCGTGTACGAAAACCTGTGGTAGGGCCCCTAGATACCCCCTCCCCCCTCCCCCTGATCAATTAAGTGTTTAAGAGTCACAACTTCTTTCCAGCATTCAAAAAGTTTCATTCACGAATTATCCATTTAATTGACTTTGTTTGAAACAATTTATGACATTTACTTTGCCTAAAATTGTTGTCATAATGGTCCACTTTATGTGACAACATTTAAAGTGTAAAATTAAGAATGTAAAATAAAAACTAGAACACCTACATTAGTGATGCATCATAACTAAAATATTCATAACAATTGCTAATTTTGTGATAAAAGCATGAAATTTGGCACAGATGTAGAAAAAGGTTATCTAAACAGATCTAGATCATGAGCTATCTCAAATTTTGTCTCTGTCGGCCATTTTCAAAGATGGCCGCCAAAGTGTCGATTTTCGGCATATTTCAGTAATGAAGTAATAAGGTAGACATTTTGGGCCGTATTCTCAAAAGATGTTTAACGCTAATCAATGTTTAAATCGCGATTTGTACCATAAAAAAGATAAACGTAATTCTCAAAGAGTGACTAAATGTAATTACCGTTTAAATTTTAACCATTTGTAATTAAACTGCTCTAAAATGCGTTTAAAACTAAACTAGGTCAGTGGGTAGTTTAAGGTGTGTTTAAATTGTATTTTCATCATGTGTCCGACAGCTTTTTTTATTACTGTATGCTTTAAAAATGTAATGATTTTAATGAATAATGCTTGAAATTGATAATATGACGATATGGACATGACCATGACGAAAAATAAACACTCACATTGTGTTCTTTATAAAAATATACCATGAATTGTCATTATAAATATGATGATACTGTGTTTTAGCTATTGGATGATTCCAAAGTAACGTTTGTGACCGAAAAATTGGAAAATTTCATTTTTAAATGTCCACAGAACCTAGCATAAACATTATATCAACGAGGTTGTTGTTGATAATGGTGCTCACTGTTGGGATCAAGACATGCAGGTGTTTAAAGATTAAAATAATTGACCAAATACTGAATAAAGTTCATGTAACGTTCGGTAACGTTTGTGACCGCGCACGGAAATGGGTTTTTTTTTGCTCCAAATGACTTCTTAGTACAATTTTTCTGACATGTTAGTGAATTTTTTATTGCGCTTTTCACAGATGATTGGTAACATATTTACAAATACTTCATAAAAGTGGTAGGGAATTCTATCGACAGGATTTCTTTGAATGCAATTTTTTGTTTGGTAACGTCTGGTAACGTTTGTGACATGTTGGTGTAACTTTTTGGTAACGTTTGTGACATTTTTGAAAGAAAACATGTGCTCATTCATGTACGGGTGGAAAAAATTCAAACTTTCTGATTAGAAAATACTTTTCACATACCGAGTAACAAACGTAAAACTGATAAAACTGCTCATATGGTCGAATAAAAAAGCTGATTTTTTGCTTGAAATCAAAAAAGGTTTAGTTTTCACTGGAATGAGCCTATTGCATAGCGTAGGTCTTGTATTCACGTATTCAACACTGTACAGAGGTATCACTTCATAAAATAAACAAGCCGTGTAATTGATGAGGCGTAGAAATCTGTATTGACTAGGGACCTACAATTAATTCAACTATATAAAGTTCACTAGTGCATATCGCTTACGTGCACAGTTCAGGGGATGATATTTATTGGTTTTAAATGCCTATGTTTACTAGACGCGCTGTTTAAATATTTGCTGAGCGTTTAGCTAAAATCAGATTTTAACTAAACGCATTTTATGTCTAACCAACGTTTAGATAAACATCGTTCGAGAATACGGCCCAAATTATGTTTAAATGTATTATGGGGATATGTCTTCTGGAGCTATAGCAAGTACATCTGACTCCAAATTATGTTATGTGCATATTGTAAATTCAAAATGGCCGCAAAAATAGCTTATTTTCATTAAAATTGACCAAAACAGTCGTTGTCATAATGGTCCACTTTATGTGACACAACTTAAAATGTAAAATTTAGAATGTAAAATGAAAATTAGAACACCTACATACTAAAAAGATGGTTGGGATTTTGGTAGTAGGCAGTTCAGGTGAAAAAAATAAGTTAAGCTAAACATGTTTTTATTGTGGTAGATGGAAAGAACTTATGATTAGCTTTCAAAAACCGTTTGAATTTTGAAAATCGGTCAATCCGTTCAGGAGATACATACATTTTTGTATCACGCAAATGACACTATTTTTGACATGCATTATGATGTATTTCTTATGTATTTCTTTATTTTAACCACGGCACCATAAATTCCGATAAAATATATACATTTTGTGTCATAAACAAATCAATTTAATCCTTCTTATAAATTTGATTTATGCCAGGGTCACTGACCAGTGGATAACAATAGACATCGATGGGATAGCCTATAATAAACCTCAATTAGTTACATAACACTTTATGAGATGGGACTACTGTAACAATACAACAATTATGGAAATTGTAGTGACCTGTAGTGACCTAGGGGAATCCCAAGATATATAAACAAGTTAGGGAAATCCCTTTTTGTGAATCAGCCCTTTATCCAGACACCCAAAACTCTTCTTCAAATCCGGGCGTTATTACAAATATATTCAGGAATTTTACTTTTGTTAATTGTAAATGATGAAATGACCTACCTTCATACCATGTTGCATTAAAATCCGACGCAATCTTCAGGTAGAAAAATACTGGTAAAAACTTCACATGGCTCTAACTTCTGAACCCCTGATCCGATTTTGATGCAACAAACGCCGAAATTTTCTGAAGTTCTATATTTTATGATAATTAGCTCGGATTGACGATAGACCATTCACAAGCTCCCGGATTCGTTTCCGAACACCCGAAACACAAATCCCGAAGTTAGATGGCCACAGTTAATTGAACCAAGTTTGGTGCCGGCGTTTTAAAACTGGCCGACCGCGAAAATGGAAATGATGGGTTGTTAGAACTATTACTCTAACAGGAGAACGAATTGACATACAGAGCTGATTCTTGCTATGTATTACTATGAAATATTGATAAATAACATATTTTAATTTCAGTCGAAGAAATTATACAGAAAAATACAAAATCGCAATTTTAAAATCGCCAAATCCTGACATCCATTTTAATGTTCTGTGTGTGTGCAACGAAATTCATCAATGGGAATTTGACGGAGTGCAATATATTTTGTGTTTTTTCCAAAACTGGGCGGATTTAGAAACTGAAACTTACACATTAGTTGATAGAGATACTATATAATAACATATCCTAAGATGAAGTATGTGCGACACTCAGAACGAAAAAAAGAGCAATTCTAAAACTTTTTTTTGTTACGGTTTGTGTGTGAGCCGCTGTGTGCGGCGAAATCGTTCAACAGAATTTGTGGCATCACTGAACTGCCTATTGGTAGGACCTGTAGGGTATATGCAAAGTGTAAGCGCATTTTTTTTTATTTTTAAACATATATTTCTGCCTTCCTTAATTAGGCACTTCAATCACCTGTTACGTAATCGGTGAACGAAATCGCTACACAGAACTTGTGTACGTATGTTCAATAGGTGATTTTTTTTTATATTACAAAAAAAATTATTTTCAAGCTCTGCCAGTATAAATCTTCTCAATCTTTGAATATGTTATCAAATCATATTTTTTCCAAAATGTCCTAAAACAGTTTTGAAAAATATTGTTTAGTTTTGGAAATATCGCTTGAGATTTAAGCGATGGTCATTTCAGAAAGCAAGTGAAAATTCA
>JXSR01S048202.1:64837-83537 GCA_000969725.1 Ophiothrix spiculata
TAGCGCAAAATGAAGTTTCTGGCATTTACTGCTCATACGGGCTGGAAGGTCACATTTTATCAATAGAAAAACATGAAAACCGCCTAAAATATTGTTAAATATTACACATTTTATCACGCAAAATGTCACAAAATATGGACCATTTTGTCATTTAAAAATGGAAGACACAGAAACCACATTTTGTAATTTATAAGATACACAAAATGTCACGCAATATTACCCAATTCGTAAATTAAAAATTGAAGACTTATAAAACCCGTTTTATTATAAAAAGAAGACACGTAAAAATGTCAATGAATAAGAACCATTTTGACATTAAAAAAATTTAAAGTGAAATAAACAAACTTATGGTCAATTATTTTGACATTAATAAAATATACGTAAAATGTCACACAAAATGGCCCATTTTGTCATTATAATCTTGACACCAAAATGTCAAGCAATATGGTCTAATTGGTCGTTTATGAAAACACAAAATGTCACAAATCCATGAAATTTGCTGAAATGACCGTTTTTAATATTCGTATCTCTTTTTTGGCGGCGCCCTGTCAGTCATTCGTTTTCAGAAATGTTTTGTGCTCTATAAATTAGCAAGGGATAACTAAATCTAAATAAAAAGTATATATTTCTAAAAGCAGGTTTGCATACTGAACATGATGGTGATGTCACTTTTGGACCAAAATGTGTCATTTTTGGCCCTAAAGTCCAAAAATCACGTTTTTGGCCAAACATTTTGAACTATTTTACTTTTTAGAATCTATAAAGCAATATCTAGGAACGTATTTATCAATTTTTTGATTTTTTTTGTAATTTTTGGAATATTGCGTTTTTGAGATATAGTCAAAATTGGTCCAAAAAATGTCAAAAATCCAACCGCTGTCACCATTTTTGGCTACACTTTTTGACATTTTTTGGCAATATTTTAAAAAGTAAGAAAAAATCAAGAAATTTAGAAATGCGTTCCAAGATATTGCTTTCTAGATTCTAACAAGTAAATACTGTAGTTTAAAATTTCACCAAAGCACAATTTAGTAAGCTTTCTCGTAAAACTTTGGGTCAAAAACATGATTTTTGAAACTGAAGGCCAAAATTACACATTTTGGTTCTAAAATGACCTCGCCATCATGTTTAGCATGAAAATCCACTTCCAGAAATATAAAACTTTATTTTGATACAGCCGTTCACCAATTATGTACAGGTAATTCCTGAAGTGCATAATATAAGTAATATTATTATGTCATTAATTATGCAGATGCATATTTTTTAGTACTTCAAAGCTAAACACTACCAGCAACTTATATGGAAATTCAAAGTATGAAGTCAAAATATTGATCGGTTGTGGAGTTTTGTGATCTAGATTCTTGATAACGTGTTGGAAAATCAGGAAAATACAGCTAATTAAGTCATTAATTATGCAAATTAACCTTTTTTGATGTATAACTTAACATTTCAAGCTATATTCTTGAAGCACATGATGTTAGCAACACACTCTGAAAGTTTAAAGCTTGTACAACAAAAACTTTAAAAGATATGATCAAAAATATTTCTGATAACGTGTTGGTAAATCATGATAATACAGCTAATTAAGTCATTAATTATGCAAATTAACCATTTTTTGACGTAAAAACTTAACATTTTAAGCTATATTCTTAAAGCACATGATGTTAGCAACATACTCTGAAAATTTGAAGCTTGTACAATAAATACTTTTAAAGATATGATCAAAAATGTTTGTTAAGACTGTAATATCTTGGTGCCATGCCAATATAAAGAAAATAAAAGAGTTGACCTTTGACATCTGTTCTCCAATATAGCGCGACCCAACTGCATAAAAATCGTAATATCTCCGCAACGGAAGGTCCGATTTCAAAAATTCAAAACGATTTTTAAAGCTGAAAGTTCCTTCTTTCATCATGTAAAGAAATATTGTGCGTTTTTAGTTGGATAATTTTTGGCCTGAAGTGCCTACCTTAATTAAAAAACCCTTGCCTTGCTGGCTATGTCAGCCCATGTTGGCTGTAGCCCTCCTCATGTAAGTGCCACTGTTCTCTATCATCTGCCACTCTTGTCCAGGTGGTACCAAGGCAGGAGGTGATGTCATCACGCCAACGCCGTTTTTGCCGGCCCCTCTTTCTCTTCCCTGTTCTTTGTTGCCACTCAGTCAGCCTTTTAGTCCACCGGTTGTCTCCTGATCACATGTCCCGCCCAACGCCATTTACTGCCTTTTATCTTCTTTATGATGTCTATAACTTGGGTTTTTCTTCTGATTTGTGAGATTCTTATTTTGTCTCTAAGAGTAACGTTCAGCATTCGTCTTTCCATTGCATGCTGTGCAGTTTTGAGTTTCTGTTCCAGATATTTTGTTGTTGTCCAGGTTTCACAACCGTATGTCATTGTTGGTAGAATACACTGGTTAAAGACCTTTCTCCTTAGTATGAGTGGTATCTCTTTGTCACACAGGATATCTTTATATCGGCCAAAGCAACTCCAGCCAGACTTGATTCTGATAAGTACTTCTTCTCTCGTGTTGTCTACCATTTTCACCGTCTGACCCAGATACTTGTAGCTGTCAACCTTTTCAATCTGTTCATTTTCTATTTCTATGGACTCTTTGGTTTTGTAATTTGTCATGAACTTTGTTTTCCCTTTGTGTATTTTGAGGCCAATCTGTTTGCTTTCATCAATCAAGTCATTAAGTTGTTTCCCCATTCCTTTGACTGATGTGGTTGTTAAAGCCACACCGTCTGCGAATCGCAAATCTGTTAGCCATTCTCCATCTATGTTGACCCCCTCTTTTTCCAGATCAAGTTTTGTGAAGATTTTAGGGGAAATTGTATCACCTTGCCCTACATTTTACAAATGTGCACTAGTAAATGGAGACCAATTGTTTTCAAATTTGAAATACATTTATAAATATTATTATGTATATTTAAATACAGTAGTCTTATATTAACCCAAGAGGAATATTTCTGATAGAATATGCTTCTAACAGTTCTTACAAATCTGGATCTTTTGGACTTTCTTCCCAACAGAATGTAAAATAAAAACTAAAACACCTACCTACTACAAAGAGGGGATATACAGAAATTGTAGAGATTTTGGTCATCATTAGACAGCGCATATTTTGGATTTTTTAAACACATCATTTTGCTAAAAAAAAATATGTAAAATAGTGGCTTTAAATATGTGCTGGGTCACCGGCCAACCCTTGACATCATTTCAGTGGTCGATTGAATGGAGGTGAATGGTATCAGGTTGAAAGCTAATATTCAATTATGTCCGTCCGTTTTCAATGCAGTTATATTTCATCATCTTCACTAGTTGAAAAGTTTCCGCATGAACAAAACGCATGCAAAATGGATGAATCGCTCCGATTCATGTAAACGCACCGCAAACGGACCGGATAAAAGGAATCACTTTCGCTCAAAACCATTATATCGATTCAAAACACACCGCATGGGGAATCGCCTTGAAAATGGTAGGTCAAAATTGAATCTCAGCTTCAACCTGATCCTATTCAATCGTGTGCTATAAATTATACCACACTAGTACCCTTACAGTGCAAAACGCAACGCATCCGCATCGCAAACGGATAAAAGGAATCCTAGCTTTAGAGTGTTTACGCGCCATGCTGTATTGAGTCTGTTGTCGCAAAATTGACTGCTCAATACACTCCCATATCTTGCACATAGGGGGGCGGAACATTTTCAATAAACGAGGGTACTCATAATGAATTATTAAATAACCATCCGTTTATCATCAACTAGCCTATCAATCAACCAATTCTTGATTTTTTTTTGTAAATGGGGCCAACTCACCCCACTGGGTGGACCAACTCGCCCCGCTATGCTATATTACGTTATTGAACACATCGCCATGGAACATTAGTCTGGCATTCAACGATGTTCTCCTTCATCATGTTTTTTTCACTCTAATCGTCTGAGTAAAATGAGACCTTGGCGATGATCAATAGTATGTATTGACGTACATTGCTCACGTCACCAAGGTCTCACATTGCTTTATACATTAGAGTGAATAAACATTATGAAGGATAAAATCGTTGAAAGTCCAAACTGATGTTGCGTTATACTTTTTGGCTCATCAGTCTTTTTCAATTCACATTTTGGTTGAAATGCCAGGCATAGAAAAAAAATTATTTCATGTATTATAAATAAATCAATTTGTCTTTCATGTCTTTGGACGTTTAAGTAATGTTTGGTAACGCTTTCTTTGGACACTTGAAGTTGAATAGTACGAATCATTAATTTCGACATTGAAATGTACAAAACCAAATTGTACGACACATCATTCCAACACTTGCAACAGAACATGAAAGTTCACATCAAAGGTGTTTTAGTTATAATAATAATAATAATAATATCTTTATTTCATCACGGTAAAACATGTTCAATAACTATACATTGATCTTCCACATGTCCGTGGGTACATTAAAAACATTAAAGTAATATAAAATATTCATAAAATTTACATAATCACTACATATACATGGTAAAGGAACATAAACACAGTAGAAAATGATAAGAAATTGCCATATGATAATATACAGTAAAAACTAAAATTATGTAACCATTTGCACGAAAACTAAACAATTGCACAATATGAACTAAAATTGGTATTAAAATGATATCAATATACAGAGAATTTATCTTTGAAAAGTTACATAATTTTTTTTTTGTTAAAATCAAGTCGATTTCATTCATGTTCGAAGTCACTCGCACAAGCATTTCGCCTTCACACATTCTCGAACCTCAAACAAACTAATCTCTCACTATCATTAATAAAACAATTAATAACCCATGTAATGGAAAGATAATAAGAAATTGTCATATAATAATATACAGTAAGACTAAACAAATTGTAAACATTTGCACCACCAAATCTAGACAATTGCACAATAGAAAATATTAAATTGGTATTAAAATGCTATCTATATACAGAGATTTTATTTTTGAAAAGTTATAGAAAAAAAAACGGTAGGCATGCGTAACTACGGCAACAGGTCGCTTGAAGTGGGCTCAGGTTATCGCATGAGAAGGGATAGGCAGAACTCTAAGACAGCAACGCAGTTACCCCCACGACAGCAACGCTGTTGCTGTAGTGACGAAAGTGTCATGCATAAAGAGAGCAAGCCTGAATAAAGACTTTGCTTTGGTTTTAGCAAAACTATTTGATCAAGGGCTTATTAAAGATGATGTTGCATTGCTGAAGCCACACTCAGCCCCGTTTTATCACTCCAGAGCTTGTGGCTCAGCCCACATATGTTCTGTGGGATTTAGGATCACAAGAACAAATGACGCCCGTGTTGAGAGAATCTTGAACCAGCACGGACTTGAGTTTGATATCATTAAATGATTGTTGAAAAATAACAATAAAGATATTAAATTTAAAAAAATTCAAATAATCAACCAAAAAAAAAAAAACCGCACACCTACAAAACTAATAAATTAAGAATACTTAAATGTTTAAAACACAGGTTATTAATTATTTATATTAAATAACTATTTACCAAACGTGTAGGACTCGGTCTCACGGTTAAGCATTCTCATCTAATACGGTTAACCGACAGTGATAATACGAACAGACGCCTGCTCACCTGTCAACGCTATCAAGGAATTCGTAACACACCATCTGCTTTTTATCATCGTATGATTTCTTGCTTGACTCCACAATGCAATGATAAAGTTCCCAAGTACTGAATAGAGAATGGCGCTATTTGCAAAGACTGATCATAGGATGACGCTATACATTTATCAGGTCTTATTTCGCTCAGATAAATTTCTCGTTTTATAGCACCTCTGCATCTATAAAGAAATATACGGTATTTATAAATGTTTTATTCGTGCTAAAAGAAAGAACTTGTATTAAATTGTTAAAACTTATTCCAAATTTCAGTGTATTTATTTTGTTTCATTTAAGAACCCGTAAGGTGATTTTGGCCTTGGTCATTTTAAAATCTTTGACCGTAGCATCACTTCCCAATGGAATTTTTCAATAACATTTGGCTCATATTTGCAGTATGTAAGTACAAATACATTCCTGAAATAAATTTTTGAAAAAAAATATTCGGTTACGATTATATGGGCAAAACAAATTTGAAGAGCGCCCTCGATAATGCTTTTTTATGCAAATTAGCATGGGAAGAGGTGGGTTGATTTAAATATTTTTGCTACCAAGAGAAGGGCATGGTAAAGTTAGACATGGAAGGGCGATGAAAAATTACTTCGCGATTTTGCGTTTACGCGCAAAAACTTAATGTTAGGTCCATATGGACCCCCCCCCCCCTTTACCACTTAAGTGTTAAATCAAACTCAAGTTGCATCTAACCTGCTTCAAGATCTTCAAATGTTTGGTTATTATACTGAACTACAAAATACAAATACAATTTTTTCAAAGACATCGGTGTATTACCTAATAAGTTAGATTTAACAAGCTTTTCGATTTGCTTGCAATATTATTCGTTGTTGATCACTTCATTTAATTGTTGTTATCATTATCATATACAGACACTAGGCCGAATTCATAAAAGTAGCAATTGCTGGCAAGAAAAAGACTTTAAGAAAAAGCAATGGCTAGACTAGAAAAAGATTTAGCCTTAGCAATTGCTTAAAAACATATTCACGACCTTCAGCTTGGACTAATACCTTTTTCTTGTCTGGGATCGACCCAGACAAGAAAAAGCTACCAAACAAACAATAGGCAGGCTAGCTTTTGCTTACATGAAGTTAGAAATTGCTTTGTTTACCGCGTGATAGTTTTCAGACACAAATGTTACAGCAAGTCGCTCCTCATTTTCGGTATCAATTTGTCGTAGTTTTCAACAAATAGCATGATTTATGTAATCTATAGTACTGCAACACTAGTATACTTCAGTGTTTTTTCTTACGCAGCACAAATATAGCAGAAACCATGAATGTATACCAGTGCTAAGCTCCTCGTATAGGATCTTAGTAAAATGCAAGTAATTGCTACATGTTGTAAGTAAAAGGTCAGCTTTTTGAATACAAATGTAAGCAATTACTAACCAGACGAGCAATTGCTTGGAAGGGATTAGAAAAAGCTTTTGCGGCCTTGAGAGAGCTTTTTCTTGCAAGTCAATGCTAGCTTTTAAGAATAGAAATTCAAGAAAAGGCTATAGAAATAGCAATTGCTACTTTTATGAATTCGGCCTACTGAAGCTCCCAACATTGTTTGTCCAGACGATCGAGAAAAGCTCATAGCTTCAAATGAGGTGAATTCTACGGTGTTTTTTGACGTCAATGCAACGGACAACTCCGGGCAAAGTCCTGTAGTGTTTTGCACAAACGAGTCAGGGAGTTCCTTTCAGATTGGAGAAACCAATGTGACTGTGTATGTCTATAGAGGTAAATATTTTTTCTATAAACTCTTTAAAATGATCAATACACTGTCGAAAACAGTGTATTAGTAATAAAGAAATGTGCATCGACAAAACGAGAGGAAAGGCGCAAATCTACATTTTGAATAAATGGCATCTTAAGTAAAAATAGGGTAAAAAAGTCCAATTTCGCTTAACGACATAAAACGCCTTCATGAATAAGTGTTTACCTATAGGGAAGGGTTGGGTGAGTTGGCCCCCTTTTGTTTGAACGCTCCTGTATTGGAGAGGTTTAGGTCTAGAAGATTTTTCTGTTACCACAAGTTAGATATATACCCAAGCTATGTTTTATGTAAATACTAAGACTCTGCGGCTTATCGTATTTAAATAAATAAAAAATAAAAAAGACGTCAAAAGGACCAACTCGCCCCGCTATGCGGGGCGAGTTGGTCCACCAAGTGGGGTGAGTTGGCCCCATTTACAAAAAAAAAAAAAAAAAGAAGAATTTGTTGATTAATAGGCTAGTTAATGATGATTTGTTTGATGAGTTTTTTCTTGGACAACAAAATCGAAGTTTATGATAATTCAGATAATGCTGTGAAAATTAAGCAACTTGAAATTCAGAAAGAAATTAAAGTGGAAAAGTTAAGGATTCAAGAACAGGAAAGACAGGGCAAATTAGAAATGGAAAAATTATTTAGGCTACAGGAATTGGATACTAAATTACAAATGGAAAAGGAGAAAATGGAAATTGATAAGGACATTAAACTGAAAGAAATAGAAGCAAAAATGAATTTGGAAAAAGATAAATTAGATAAAGGCCCATCAGGCTTCTCCACACATACCTTTGATGCTACAAAAATATCAGATTGGTACCAAAGTTTCAGGAACATGATGTAGATAAATATTTCTTGCATTTTGAAAAAAAAACCTGCTGACAGTATTAAGCGGCCTAAAGAATGTTGGACTATGTTACTTCAAACAGTGTTTGTTGGTAAGGCCAGAGAGATTTATTCATCCCTCTCTTTAGATCAGAGTAATAATTATGATGTTGTGAAAGAATATATATTGAAGGCCTATGAGTTAGTTCCAGAGGCGTACCGGCAAAAGTTCCGTAATGCTAAGAAACAGTCTGATCAAACTCATGTAGAATTTGCTAGAACACAGAAGCAATTGTTTGATAGGTGGATGAGTTCCAAGAATGTTAATGAGGATTTTGAGAAGTTGGAACAAGTTATTTTAATTGAGCAGTTTAAACAGTGTGTTCATTCTGATATCAAAACTCATTTAGATGAACGTGACATTTGCAATTTGCACGATGCGTCAACTGTAGCCGATGATTATGCTCTCACTCACAAATTGAGTTTTAATTCTGGTGGGTCCTCTAGATTCATTCAAAGTCAGATAAATTTTGTGAGTAGACCTTATAGACCACCACAGAGTAGAGTAAGTCCCTCAGAGTCACAACCCTCTAGTGAGAACAAATCTCGTTCACAGTCCTTAAGTCAGGGAAGTAAGACTACTGGTACCAGTGGGCCTAACAGACCAAGATAAGGATCTAGTGATAATTTCAGGAGGCCAATTATTTGCCATTATTATAAAAGCCCAGGTCTGGAAAACAGGAGTCGGCCCCGACAGGTTGTGCTATATCAATGAAGCCAAGAGTTAGTTTCCATGCTGGTGTTAGTTCCCAGGATAGTTTTAAGGAGCACGTTGTTGAGTCTGACAAGGTTAGAGAAGACTTTGGGCCATTTGTTTTTGAGGGTTGTGTATTCCTTGATGACAGTGTTGTAGAAAATAGGGCTTGATGTCGGACTATGTTGCTTCAAACAGTGTTTATTGGACTTATCATGAGAGATACTTGCTGTGCACAATCAATGATCTTGGAGAGTGTTTTGCAATTTAGTGAGAATAGTGCGACAGGAGATAGTGTTTTGATACAGGGCATAGGCATGGATATAATCAGTGTACCCCTTCATAGGATTAAAATGAAGTCTGATTTGGTATCTGGTTCAGTAGTAGTTGGTGTGAGGCCTGAACTCCCAGTAAGAGGTGTTTCTATGTTGTTAGGGAATGATTTGGCAGGTGGTAAGGTGCTTCCTGATCCTATTGTGTCCCCTAAGCCTTGCACTGAGATTGATAGTGATGAAAGTAGTGTAGTGTATCCTAAGTGTGCAGTTACGAGGTCTATGACTAGGCAGCCTTTGGTTGAGGTTGATAATGAGAGTAAGAGTAAGGATGTGGTCCCAAACTTGGACATAGAAGGTAGCTTTATGACTATGCTAGATGATGCTAGTTTGTCAGGGTCTAGTCCAGAGTCGAGTCAAGAATCTAAGCAGGTGCCAAGTAGAGATTCTGATACAGTGAGTCATAGCAAGTTAGTGATTGAGCAGTAGAGTGACTCAGATCTTTTAAATATTTTAGTTAGATCTTTGGCTTTACAGGAGTCCACGCATTTTAATGGGTGGGGGTTTGAAATCTTTAAAAACTATTAAAGGGTGGGGTTCACATTTTTCTACTAAAAATGGTGGATTAATATAAAGGGTGGAAGCAAACTAGAAATGGTGGGGGTTCTTCAGACTCCCAATCTGTGCAATGCAAACAAAATGAAAAAATGGAATATCCTTCGACTGAAAACACGTGGCGATATTTCAGGAATAGTTTTGGGTGTCAGTAGCTACAACATTACCATGACACCCAAACTGGATGTAAGATAATCAGGAATACTTTCAGGTTAAAAATAAGTGAGTTGATATTTCAGTATGTTAAATGCTTTTGGGTGTCGGTGTATAACTTTACCATATGATATAAGAATAATATAAATTGCTAAAAGGGTGGGGGTCTGGATTTTAAAGTATTAAGGGTGCCTTTATAAAAAGGGTGGGGTAAAATAAAAAAGGGTGGAGTCTGAAGATGTTTGTTTGTTTCTATAAACATAATGGTGTGTTAATGAAAAAATGAAGGCCTGTTGATACTCCAGCTAGTGAAGAGTGACAAGTTGTTCATCAGATTGTTGTCAAAGGATTTTGAATCATTTTTGGTGGCCTACACTTAAGAAGGATGTCTCTGAGTACTGTGAATCTTGTCATGCATGTCATATTGTAGGCAAGCCTAATCAGAAGATCCCTCAGGCACCCTTGAAGCCCATTCGGCATTTGATGAGCCATTTAGTAGGGTCATTGTAGATTGTGTAGGTCCTCTTCCCAAGACTAAGTCAGGTAATCAATATCTGTTGACTATCATGTGTGCCTCTACAAGGCTTCCAGAAGCCATACCCTTAAGAAACATTAAGGCTCCTACCATTGTGAAAGCTTTGACTAAATTCTTCACACTAGTTGGACTTACATAGTCAATTAAGTCAGACCAAGGGTCTAATTTTATGTCAGGTCTGTTTCAACAAGTTATGTATGAATTAGGGATAGAACAATATGCATCTAGTGCATACCACCCAGAGTCCCAGGGAGCTTTAGAGAGATTTCATCAGACTTTAAAGAACATGATTAAGGTTTATTGTCTGGAATATGAGAAAGATTTGGACGAAGGTATTCATCTGTTATTGTTTGCTGCTAAAGAGGCAGTCCAGGAATCATTAGGCTTTAGTCCTTTTGAATTAGTATTTGGGCGTACTGTTCGAGGTCCCTTGAAACTCCTCAAAGAGAAGTGGTTGAATGATAACACTTACATGAATCTTTTGGATTATGTTTCCAAGTTCAAAGAGAGATTGAATAGGGCACATGAAATTGCCAGGCAAAATTTGAAGGAGTCTCAAACTAAAATGAAGAGATGGTATGATAAAGATGCCAAAGCTAGGGTATTTGAACCAGGTGATAAAGTCTTAGTTTTATTTCCGATTCCTGGACATCCTCTTCAAGCAAAATACCATTGGCCGTATACAGTTGAGTCTAGACAGGGTGAAGTGATTTATGTAGTTATGACGCCAGATAGGCGTAAGAGTAGACAACTGTGTCATGTTAACATGTTAAAGGAATATGTTAATAGAGATCAAAGCAATGATAATGCCAAACCAGTGTGCTCTGTTAATTTGAATGAGTCTATTCATGATGATACTCAGGAATGTAACTATGACAACAGAAATGATAAACACCCAGATTATCCAATCAAATTACAGAATTCTGATGTTCTCAACAATTTAAGTGAGTAATTAGGCCATCTTTCGGATTCACATTGTTTAGAGAAAACACAATTGATTCATGAAGGAGGACATTTTTCCTGATGTTCCTAGTGTAACTAATGCATCTTTCCATGATGTTAATGTGGGTGAAGTTAAACCTATTAAACAGCACCCGTACAGAGTAAATTCAGTAAAAAGAGCACACTTGGATAAAGAAATTGATTATATGTTACAAAATAACATTATCGAACCAAGTAATAGTGAATGGAGTTCACCATGTATTTTGGTTCCAAAACCCGATGAGTCCTATCGTTTCGTGACAGATTTTCGCAGAGTTAATCAATGTACCAAGACTTACTCTTATCCGATTCCTCGAATTGATGATTGTATTGATAAGATTGGCAATTCAAAATTTGTTAGCAAATTTGATCTATTGGAAGGTTATTGGCAAGTCCCATCAACAGATCGTGTCAATGAAATATCAGCATTTTGCACCCCAGATGCGCTTTACCAGTATTGCGTAATGCCGTTTGGTATGAAAAACGCGCCAGTTACTTTTCAGCGAATGGGTAATCACGTTGTAGCTGATATTGAGTGCTGTGAAGCCTATGTCGATGATTTGATAGTGTATACTCAGTCTTGGGATCAGCACATTGGGCAACTCCGTCACTTGTTTCACAATTTGTCTAAAGTCAAATTAACTGTGAATTTGATCAAAAATGAATTTTGTCATGCTAATGTTGTGTATTTAAGCCATGTTGTTGGACAAGGTCAGGTGAAGCATATTAAAGCTAAGGTTGAAGTAGGCACTTCAATCACCTGTTACGTAATCGGTGAACGAAATCACTACACAGAACTTATCTGCCTGTGTTCAACAGGTGACAATTTTTTTCATTTAAAACAAATATATATTTTCAAGCTCTGCCTGCAAGGATCTTCTCATTCTTTGAATATGTTATCAAAGCATGTTTTCTCCCAAATGCCCTTTAACAGTCTTGAAAAATATTGTTTAGTTTTGGAAATATCGCGTGAGATTTAAGCGATGGTCATTTCAGAAAGCAAGTAAAAATTTAGCGATCACTACAAATCCCATAGAAATTCAATGATAAATATATCCCTTGTCTGAAGGCACCACTTCCGGTGTGATTTTAAAACACACATGTCTACGGGTGTTGACTGAAAATGCAAATCGGCGCGCCGTGATAGATCAATCGCGTTCGGGATACAGTTATTCGGAAAGTTAAAGAGTTGAGCTACCGCTGGGTGCTTTTTGCTTGAAAAACAGTTGTATGGTTCCTGAGATATGGATTTTTAACCAATTTAAAATGTTGTTTCTCCAAAGCGGAAAATTATTTCAACAAGCAACACGGTATATTAATATCACTGTATATCAAAGAATTCTTAAGATTTTTTTCAGCCTGATTCATTCACAAACATCGCGCCTAAATGAGAAAGAAAAATTAGAGCACCATTCTGCACCTTTTCTTATGCATATTTAAGTTGACAACACTTTGTGTTCATTGAGGTGAAAACATATTGACTCAAAGGCAGTGATCCATGAAATAAGGAAATCCCATTTTATCAATAGAAAAACAAGAAATCCGCCTAAAATATCGTTAAATATTACACATTTTATCACGTAAAATGTCACAAATTGTGGCCCATAATTGTCATTTAAAAAAACCAGAAATGTCATTTTGTAATTAATAGATACCCAAAATTTCACGCAATATTGCCCACTTAGTAATTTAAAAATTGAAGAAACATGAAACCCCTATTATCATTAAAAAGACACGTAAAATGTCAATGAATATGATTTTATGGTTAACTTTGCCATTTATAAAATGCACGTAAAATGTCACAGAATATGGCCCATTTTGTTATTATAATCTTAACACAAAAATGTCAAACAATTTGTTGTTTATGAAAGCACAAAATGTCACAAATTCATGACATTTGCTGAAATGGCCGTTTCTGAATGTCTGTCGATATTGTTTAAGGGCCGCGCCCTGTCAGCCCTATTTCTTTGTAACTTAACGAGGGATAATTAAATCCAAATAAAAGTGTATATTTCAAAAAGCGGATATGATACATACTGAACCAGATGGTAATGTCATTTTGGACCCAAAATGTGTAATTTTGGCCCTAAAGTGTAAAAATCATGGGGTTTTTTTTGGCCAAACATTTCGAACTATTTCAGTTTTTAGAATCTACAAAGCAATATCTAGGAACGTATTTCTCTACTTTTTGAAGTATTGCCGACTTTTTGAGATATTGTCAAAAATTGGTCTAAAAAATGTCAAAAATCCCACCGCTGCCAACATTTTTGACAAATCATGACACTTTTTGACCTTTTTTTGGCAATATATCAAAAAGTAAGAAAAATAAAAAAAAAATGAGAAATGCGCCCTGGATATTGCTTTCTAGATTCTAACCAGTAAAATGGTTGAAAATTTCACCAAAGCATAATTTAGGTTTCTTTTATTGTGAAATATTGGGTCAAAAACATGATTTTGTGAACCTAAAGGCAAAAATTACTTATTCTGGTTCAGAAATGACCTCTCTATTATGTTTAGTATGTAAATCGGCTTCCAGAAATATATACTTTCATTTGGATTCAGCCGTCCACCCATTATGTAACAGGTAACTGAAGTGCCTAATGTAGGTAATTATAATTATGCCATTAATTATGCAAATCAGATGCATAGTTACTTAAAAAAGTTTTCAGTACTTCAAAGCCAACACTACCAGCAATACTAGTGTATTCTAGGATTTTGCGGGTATCGCAGCGGTATCTCAAAACTGTAAGTTTCTTATATAAGGCAAAATTTAGATATTTATAAGTGTTTTATTCGTGCTAAAAGAAAGAACTTGTATTAAATTGTTAAAACTTATTTTTTCAAAGACATCGGTGTATTACCTGTTAAGTTAGGTTTAACAAGCTTTTCGATTTGCTTGCAATATTATTCGTTGTTGATCAATTAAGTCACTTTATTTAATTGTTGTTATCATTTACAGACACTGAAGCTCCAAACATTGTTTGTCCAGACGATCGAGAAAAGCTCATAGCTTCAAATGAGGTGAATTCTACGGTGTTGTTTGACGTCAATGCAACGGACAACTCCGGGCAAAGTCCTGTAGTGTTTTGCACAAACGAGTCAGGGAGTTCCTTTCAGATTGGAGAAACCAATGTGACTTGTAAAGCTATCGATGAAGCAGGAAACTCTGCGACCTGTCAATTTCCTGTGTATGTCTATAGAGGTAAATATTTTTTCTATAAACTCTTTAAAATGATCAATACACTGTCGAAAACAGTGTATTAGTAATAAAGAAATGTGTGCATCGACAAAACGAGAGGAAAGTCGCAAATCTACATTTTGAATAAATAGGGTAAAAAAGTCCAATTTGGCTTTACGGCATAAAACGTCTCCATGCATAAGTGTTTACCTATAGGGGAGGGTGGGTTGAGTTGGCCCCCTTTTGTTTGAACGCCCCTGTATTGGAGAGGTTAAGGTCTAGAAGAATATCCACAAGATAGATATGCACCCAAGATATGTTTTATGTAAATACTAAGACTCTGCTTATCGTATTTAAATAATTAAAAAAATAAAAAAGGCGTCAAAAGGACCAACTCACACAACTCGAGTTGGTCCACCCGTGGGGTGAGTTGGCCCCATTTACAAAAAAAAAAAAGAAGAAGAAGAGTTGTTCTCATTTTACCGTATACATTTCATACATTATGTTTTGTTTTTTTTGGTTTTTTTTTTTGGTTTTTTTTAAAGTGAAGCATGGGAAGGTTCTGCATACAAAAATTTCCTTTTGAGGTTAAATGCCATAATAAATTAATACAATATTGATCTTTTAAAAAGATACGTTGTGACCTACAGTGTTATCTGCATGCAATATATGCAATATAGGCCTAACAGTTTCATTTACGACTCATTGCGTCTTGTTATACGCATATATTTACTTGCTTCGAATTAAAATCGTGTTAAAACGTTAGAAATGTTATTGTGCTAGAGTCTGAGTAGGTTTTCACACCATCTTGGGCAAATTCGCCATATGGCCAACTTGCCCCATGTGGTAGGGGGCCAACTCGCCCCGTAGTCCCAGTTTTGACTTAACCTCGTGGTATACCAACAAAGGAAAGGATAAAGTGGATTTGATCCCATGAAATGTTGGACATGTACCATAGCTCGTTATCAATAATAATAACCAGGACCAGCAAAGTAATATCTTGACACTAGTACAAAATTACGTTGGCTAAAAAATGTTACTTAGGTAACTCAAAAACTCGGTTAACTGATGACTCACACAAAGAGATGAGGTGGGTTTTGAAAATGTTATGGTAAATTTGATGCATTATATATGATCAAAAATCACCAGTAACATAATTCTCCTTAGGTCACGCGAGCAGAAACTCGTGATGGGCCAACTCACCCAACCTTCCCCTACCTAAAGTTTTGAAGGTGAACCTTGCCGGGTAGTGCAATCACGTTTAACTGATTGCATGTTGCTGTTATACGGTACACTGTAGTAATCAATATCTTTAAAAACCATTTGCAGCTAATTTTATTACAATATATTCAGTGGACTGCATTGGATTTTGATCTCTAAATAAAGAATGAAGAGAAAAAAAATGTGACATGTATCATTTAAAAGCAGAGGTTATACAGAACTAAAATATGTCATAAACCCGATTTTGAAATTTGCTACTTTCCTCTCATTTTGCTAGAGCACCCCTAAAATAATCTCTTTATAGGTAATGTCGACATATTATTGTACATTACCGCAATGACACAAATGTTATCTTAAAGTTAAATTGATGGACTACAAATGCAACAATTACATACTGTTTTGTCTGTTAAAACAAGTTTTTTTGGACACGCTGTTGATATGTCAGATCATATAGATTACCCCAAAAAATCGGAATTTTACACCCTGGTTAAAAGTAGTTATCAATCTAAGACTAACTTTTAAATCCAAAAAGTGTTGTCATTTTAAGTGTCCTTAGATTTAAAAAAAAAAGTTTCCCTTTAGGTCAATGTTCACTGTCTCTACATTACCTACGTCTACCAGACCCTTATAAATGTCTCCAATGGCTCCAATATCTATCAAAATGTATAACTCTTATTATTGACAATTGGCTATAACGCTATACCCGGGACGTTACACATGGAATGTTAAAGGTGTAGGATTACAAGGCGTATTCGCCTGCATGCACATTGTACATTCTTATTAAATCACAGGATCATTCACGCTTTATGGGTTCCCTTCGAAAGGGAATGTTATTACTTCGAAACCAACATTTTCGGCTGAAGCAATTATTCATGCATAAAGAAAACGACATCATGCGGCGTGTAGTCCATCCAGATGGACCTCGCAAGCGAACGCGGAGCGTGAGGTCAATCAACTTACAACAAATCCTGCCTTGGAAATCCCAGGCAAGTGAAATATGATACTACCCTGTAACTCAAGAAGGGGCATTTTGTCATAACAAAAAACCTATGTTTTTCTTTTATTATTCAAGTCTGAGTCAAATATAACCATCTATTACATAATTCCTCTATTTGTTTAGCTAGAATTGACTAGTCACCAATTTTCTATAGGAGAAACCCAGCAGGGGGTTTTGTGTGTAAGTTGATGGACCTCGCGCCTACGGCGCTCGCTTGTGAGGTCCATCTAGATGGACTAGCGGCGTGGGGTATAGGACCTTGCTTACACTTGGCTATGTCCCTGCCGTTTTAAGATTCTCAGCATATCACGTTGTAAATTTAAAGTGCTTACAAACTTTACGCTTTAAAAATACGATATTAAAGCTTTGGAAGCATAGCGCCCAAAAATGAAAACAAATTGTCGGAGCATGGTATTAAATACCATCACAGGTTTTTTTTCCTTGTAACTTTTTTTTCTAACCGCTAATTTTCACGACCATTTCGCCAATTGCGGCCATTTGGTCATAGTATTAATACTACTCCATATACTTATGCTTTACCTAACTATAATATGCCATACTGTCCTTTTACAACACAGCGTTCAAGATGAAGGGTGGATTAACCGCTTACTGGAGCTACGATGAACAAAGTATCTTCTTCAACCGATATGAGTGGGGCTCTGAACCTTCCAGTCAGAATCAAGAAGCCACGCTAATGGCAGTGCGATGTAATCAGAAGGGAGTAGGAGACAAATTTGATTGGGGACAATGTCACCAGAAGCTACTTATGTCAGATGAAATCGATCCTAATGAGGAGCATTACGAACTTGTTGGGAGCTATTTAAAAGTCGATTCCTCCGGCGAAAAGGAGTTCAAGTGGGGTGTCCAAAATTCTAGTGATGGGCAAGTTGATGAAGTCGTTATTAATGGCATATTGCTTGATGATGAGGATGCATCGCTGCATTTTATAATGGAACAAACTAAGGTGCAGAGCAAATGGTACGCCTTTTCTCGTGACATATGCAAGAAGGCCGATCAAACACTGTGTCTCGGGGAGGTGTTTATTCTTGGAGACATAATCATGGCAAAATCATCACGGAGTCTAATTGCAGCATATTCATGTTATCATTCGACATGGCAATGGAGTAGCATTTGCAATTATTATATCCACTATATTAAATAGGCGGCAAATTACAAAGGAAGAAATTAAAATACGTATATATAGTGAAGGTTGGAAAATATGTTATCAATAAGGGTAGCTGTTTTAGAGGTGATTCCTGTTGGCTTAGTAATAGTTAGGTAAAGTGAATATGAACTCAACATATCAATAAATTCATTTGTTGGTATATGAGTATCTTTATTGAATAGATTTATATTGAAATCTCCCATTAGGTAAACAACCTTGTTCTCATATCTTGCAATTTTACATAAGATGTTTTCCAAAAAACTATTGAAGATAATGATATCCTGGACTGGAGGTTTGTACACTACACCGATTACAATGTTTTTTTGCCTTAACCCTTTCAATTTCAATAAACAATGTTGCAGTATTGACTGGATGTCTGATATTGTCCAAGTCTGTCCTGATCTTGTATTTAACATCATTCAGTCAGGGCCACTCGTTCAATTCAGCGTGTACGCTTCTTTGAGCGATCACGCTCAATGTAGCGTTGCATTCACGCTCGATGAGGAGAGATGTCATTTTGGTCAACGTTTCGCTTCACTACATCGTGTCACTCAAAGCTACACTGAATATTTTTCGTTCCTTGTAAATGTCTCC